>JAVYIG010008702.1:60000-86377 GCA_035222895.1 Strongylocentrotus droebachiensis | reverse complement strand
GTTTCTAAGGCCTCTCTCTCTCTCTTCATATTTGTTTCTAAGACCCCCCCCCCCCCCTCTCTTTCTCATTTCTTGATATTTGTTTCTAAGACCTCTCTCTCTCTAGCTCTCAATCATGATATTTGTTTCTAAGACCCCCTCTCTTTCTCACTTCTTGAATTCATATTTGTTTCTAAGACCTCTGTCTCTCTATCCCTTTCTCTCTTTCTCATTTTAAATTCATGATATTTGTTTATAAGACCTCTCTTTCTCTCTTTTTCCATTCATCACTTTGTCTAGTGTAATTACGAGGCCGCCATCCATTTCCAGCCTAACCGCTCACGATGGTGGTCTCCTGCGTTCCAAATTACCTCTCTAATTTATTAAAAATATTTCATATTTCTTATGTTATTGTATGCTTCGTACATGTTTATCGAATTATATAATTGTACATGATTTTTCATTTAATTACTTTTGTAAACATTGTATTCATTGTATTTGTTATTGTTCGAAATTTTGTACTTTGACTTTGAATTGTATATTTTTGAACGCAGAAATAAAATCAATCAAACAAAAAATCAAACAATGTACAGACACATAACATATAAAGGAAATTATACACCAGTTTTACATGAATTCATTTGCACTTTATTTACTGCTTTACATTCATATACTTTTTTTTTTCGTGAAGGTAATCTAATCCTTCAATGTCAGAGAAGTAATACAAAAGATACAGGAGTATGTGTATGCATAAATAGTTATATAAAGAAGAAATATGTAGTAAAAGTGAAAGCAAACAATAGTAGAAATTTGAACAGATAATTTGACAGTGTGTTAAGATTTAGATGCAAGAAATGACTATAAGAAATTTTTATTTGAAAATACATGCACATGTAGATAAAAAGAGATCTGAACATAGGCGGATTCATGGGCGCAGAGGCGTGCACCGCACTTTACTTTGGAGATAACGAACTGAATACACATAATAATGGATGATACGTGAAAATATTTTTCTTCAGCGAGTAACAATATTTCACGTATTTCGCGAAAATTGATCATCCAATATTATAATTATTATTTAGATACTCCACAGAGATATTGTGATTTATTCACCATTTTTTATAATATAAGGTGGTCAGTCATCACAGTCATCACAGTCATCGCAGCTTCCATGTAAAAAACGTGCAGCTGCACCACATAATCTGAACCATGCGGTCACAATGTGCCAATCTCTAGGCAAAACCCATAGTAAAACATAGTTTTTGTCTTGCCTGCGTACATGTATATAGACGTCACTCTTTCCGACGTCATTGTCGGCATCACAATTATGTTGTACTCACAATAAATTTCCATAGCCTTTAGGTAGTATCACCAAATTCACACCAGTGGTACTTGCATCTCTTGAAGACTCGGGTCGAGTTCGAATATGGGTCATATTCGACAAAGTTCAAAGGTCAAAAAGTCAATGAACTTTATATGAAAAGCATTGTACACACAAACTTATCCATAGCTTTGAGGGAGTATTGCCAAATTTACACCAGTGGAAACCTTTAATAATGATGAGGTTCCTGGGACCTGAAATTTGGGATAAAGGAAATATTATTATATGTTATGTTGTTATATATATTAGGTCTATTATTTAGATTTAGGGTTTTAGAGGCAACGATTTTTTTGGAGGTCCGTCACGGTCGTCTCAGAGAGCTAAAATATTAAATCTCATTTCTTTACGTCTAAGCCTATGGAGAATTCATAATAACATAAAATATTGGACGCAATGAACATTCTGCCACGCCCACAAGATTATGATTGGTCAATACATGATTGTGTGCATTCAGCTAACGTGAAGTAACAATAAAAACCTATGTTGCTCTTTTTTATTTTTCCTCTTAAGCCACGCCATTATTAGTGATTGTGCGCATGCAGCTATTAAACGTGACGTCACCATATGAAATTGCACATCCAAGTAACTACTTCGTTTTCAATAATTGTAACGTCACAATAACTTCAAGTAACAACTTGGATTGGGATATGTAAATTCTAGATGTTCGACTTTGTACAGGTAAATGATTATATTAGTGTTACGGTAGGCCTACTGTTTTCTTGAAATTCAAACATTTTTAACTTTTCATGTTAGTTGTGCACCAGCACCACATAAATGCTTGGGAAATTTCATATTTGCACTCGTTTCAAGCTTCAATTGCCAAGATGCAGTTTACAAGTACATGTACTAGTATATTATAAAAAATGGTGAATAAATCACAATATCTCTGTGGAGTATCTAAATAATAATTATAATATTGGATGATCAATTTTCGCGAAATACGTGAAATATTGTTACTCGCTGAAGAAAAATATTTTCACGTATCATCCATTATTATGTGTATTCAGTTCGTTATCTCCAAAGTAAAGTGCGGTGCACGCCTCTGCGCCCATGAATCCGCCTATGTTCAGATCTCTTTTTATCTACATGTGCATGTATTTTCAAATAAAAATTTCTATAGTCATTTCTTGCATCTAAATCTTAACACACTGTCAAATTATCTGTTCAAATTTCTACTATTGTTTGCTTTCACTTTTACTACATATTTCTTCTTTATATAACTATTTATGCATACACATACTCCTGTATCTTTTGTATTACTTCTCTGACATTAAAATTAGATTACCTTCACGAAAAAAAAGTATATGAATGTAAAGCAGTAAATAAAGTGCAAATGAATTCATGTAAAACTGGTGTCTAATTTCCTTTATATGTTATGTGTCTGTACATTACACTAGACAAAGTGATGAATGGAAAAAGAGAGAAAGAGAGGTCTTATAAACAAATATCATGAATTTAAAATGAGAAAGAGAGAAAGGGAGAGAGAGACAGAGGTCTTAGAAACAAATATGAATTCAAGAAGTGAGAAAGAGAGGGGGTCTTAGAAACAAATATCATGAATTGAGAGCTAGAGAGAGAGAGGTCTTAGAAACAAATATCAAGAAATGAGAAAGAGAGGGGAAGGGGGGGGGGTCTTAGAAACAAATATGAAGAGAGAGAGAGAGGCCTTAGAAACAAATATGAAGAGGGGGTTAATGAGAGAGAAAGAAAGAGGGGTCTGAGAAATACATACGAGAGAGAGAGTGGGTCGAGAGAGAGAGGTCTTAGAAAACAAATATGAATAGAGATGGGGGGGGGGGGGCGGGGGAGAAATGGGTCTTAGAAAACAAATATGAAGAGAGATGAGGGGGGGGGGGGGGGTCTTAGAAAACAAATATGAAGGGAGAGGGTCAAGAGAATTAGAGAAATTAGGTCTTAGAAACAAATGACATGAATTTAAAAAATGAAAGACGTGATCCCACAATAATAGTAAATGGTACGAGTGCAATATTTAAATCACAGTTTATGTATTACATTACCATTACACATATTATGTCGAGTGTAGTCTGTGTATGTGTCGATATGTGTACACGTGTGTTAGGGGGGGGGGGGTCCGAATCAGCAAATGGTTTGAAAGTAGGCTACACGTCAAAAATTGAAACCCTGAAGAAGGCGGAATTAAACCACAAAAACCATAATATTATTTGGTTTCTCTCTTTCCTTACTTTGATTAATTCCTTCTCTAATTTCTCTCTTTCTTTCAAGTTAGTTTTTGTTTTCTCTCTCTGCTTATGACATTCTTTGTTTCCTCTCTGTTCTTTAATTATTTATTGTTTTTCTCTATTTTCTTCTGTTGTTATTCGTTGTTTTTCTCTCACTCGTATACGTCTCGATACAAAAGTACATGTACCGCGTACCGCGACACTGGACATATAGGACGTACGTTGAGCATTGCAGAAGAGCTACGTGCGCGCGCAATATCTTGTCATGGATAGACTTTTCCCAGTCGGTTCCTTGAAATTTATTGGGAAAAGGTCCAGGCCAGGGTGTAAAACGCAAAGTCGCTAACGGGTCGTGCTACGCGGGCTGTGATTGGTCCGTTATAGCAATCAGTGCGGCGCGCCATTTTGTTTGTATCCGCTTTCACATTAGCCTCTTGTCGATGCCCTCGCGCTGTTGGAGTCTCTAAATTCTGACGAGCGAAGCGAGTCAGAGAAACCGCCTCTCTGACTCGCTTCGCTCGTCAGAATTTAGAGACTCCAACAGCGCGAGGGCATCGACAAGAGGCTACTTTCACATCCGAGTTCCAGATTTGCGTTCGTCTTATATTCTCCGTTAACGACTTCGAGTAGCTTGATTGTACATCGCATATCCAGAATTTGTTGATCAAGAAATGAGATCAGGATGAGAAATAGTTGTTGCATTTTTAAACTTGTGATAAAGGATGAGAAAGAGTTGTTGCATTTTTAAACTTGTGATAAAGGATGAGAAAGAGTTGTTGCATTTTAACTTGTGATACAGGATGAGAAAGAGTTGTTGCATTTTTAAACTTGTGATAAAGGATGAGAAAGAGTTGTTGCATTTTTAAACTTGTGATAAAGGATGAGAAAGAGTTGTTGCATTTTAAACTTGTGATACAGGATGAGAAAGAGTTGTTGCATTTTCAAACTTGTGATAAAGAATGAGAAAGAGTTGTTGCATTTTAAAGTTGTGATACAGGATGAGAAAGAGTTGTTGCATTTCAAACTTGTGATAAAGGATGAGAGAGAGTTGTTGCATTTTTAAACTTGTGATACAGGATGAGAAAGAGTTGTGACATTCCCTAAATAATTTTGTTTTCATTTCTGTGCTTCCAAATTTATTCTCCCATAAGAGTTTTGAACTCAAGTTCTTATTGTAAACACACATTCACACTCTTGATATCATCATTTTGCTTACAGCTATCATAATTCTCCCCTTCTTTTCCCTCTCTGTCTCTCTCTCTCTCATTCTTTCTATTTTTCGTTATTCTATGTTGGTGTCTTTACTGTGTGTCTCCTGCCTTTCTTTATTTTTATACCACTTTCTGGCTGGTATTTATGAATTGCTTCCATTAATTATCATCAGGATGGCTACTGGAAATGAAAGAGCAAGTCATAGTAAAAAATACTTTGAACCTCCTGTGAGAAAGAAAACAGTATGGGAATTAAGTATAAAGCAAGTTGATAATGTGGTTACAAATAATTGCCCAGATGTATACAAAACAAGATAGGTGACAAGCAGTGTTATGTAAGGGGGAACAAAAAGACTCCGGGTCCACCATGAATAGGCATTGTCTAGTGCAGGTGTCTCGGCACTATGTTGCAGTTCACTTAATCTGTCCAATTACAACTCTATACATTTACAACATAATAACTTTTGAAAGACTTAAGTCCACACATTGAAACCAGCCTAATCTGAAAATCTCTCTTAATAGTGGTTGCTATGGCCTTTTGATTCACCCTTCTATTGATTTCCCTGTGGTTTGCTTGCTCCGCATGCTTGCATAGCCCCAAACTTTAAAGCTCTCTTTCTCACAATTTAATACCAGTAACCTCCCTCACCTCAATAGCCTTTACAATATTCCATTAAAGAGATATATCTCCAATCAAATCAAACTGAGTGATGTTATCGAACAACTAAACAATATCAATTTTCTATTGTCCTAAATAAACCTGGGAAACCTGAAAATTGCATTACAATGTAAATTCATCGTTAGTGAAAACGTAATACAATATACAACAATGGGCAAATAATTGTTTCCAGACCAATGATTTACGTGAGAAGAACTTACATTTAATAATGAAGCTGTTGCCGCTTGTATATGGACTTGAAATATGGTATACAACAATGGGCAAATAATTGTTTCCAGACCAATGATTTCAGTGAGAAGAACTTATATTTAATAATGAAGCTGTTGCCGTTTGGACTTACAATAATTATAGCCCTGAAAGTGTCGCAATATATCATGTGTGAGTGAGCTTGAAGTTTAATGGTGTATGTATGTTTGAGACTATATAGCTTTACACTATTTCATTAAAGAGATATATCTCCAATCAAATCAACTGAGTGATGTTATCGAACAACTAAACAATATCAATCTTCTATTGTCCTAAATAAACCTGGGAAACCTGAAAATTGCATTACAATGTAAATTCATCGTTAGTGAAAACGTAATACAATATACAACAATGGGCAAATAATTGTTTCCAGACCAATGATTTACGTGAGAAGATCTTACATTTAATAATGAAGCTGTTGCCGCTTGTATATGGACTTAAAATAATAAGTAGCTCTGAAAGTGTCACACTATATCATGTGTGAGTGAGCTTGAAGTTTAATGGTGTAGGTTTGTTTTCATTTAGAATTCACCCAAGTTTTCATTTATGTTTTTATATTTATTTATATGTTATTTATTGTTTTTATCACGGAGCATTATATTTACATCATCATCATAATTTAGGATTTCGTTTTATATTATATGTTTCTAGTCTACGAATACCGTCTAAGGCCCATGGCAATTTGTGTTGCTGTCATAATGGTCACTTTTAGCGAAAATGGACACATATATATTTTAAAACTTTCTTCTCGGTGGGGGAGGGAGGGGGACGGGGGAAGGGGTCGGGGTTGGGGTACGATACCAAAATAATATATCATTTCATGTAATGCTAGATTTGTGATGAAAATGTTTAAATTCAGTATTTTTGCCCGCCCAAGATTTACCTTTATTTGCCACATGTTCTCATATTATTTTTAGACCCCTCGGTAGAACAATTGCGCGGTAATTGCACAACCTATCCATCCGTACCATGTACCCACCTTTTCATTTATGCAATTAGCTTACTAGCTTATATCGAGAAATACAGAAATACTTAAAATCACATTTCCTATCCATATCTTGTTTACCTTGAACTCTACACTAATCTTACCTTATTTTAACTACGGAATACTCGCCTGGGGGAACAGCTCAAAATTCCTCATTAATCGAACCCATAGTTCCCCACTTTTTTTACCCATGTAAGCTCCTGAAGATACACGAACTCTATTAATTCAACTTGAGAATAATTAGGTTTTAACTCACAAAACGCCAATTGGTGGTGGTGGTGATGCAGATTTTTCTTCTGCCCCCTCCCCTTCCAAACGTTTTTGCTCGTTACGTCACTGCCCCTGGAAGGTGAGCCCCCTGGAATGTTTGCCCCCCAATCCCAAACTGCTTCCGGCGCGCCTGTCTTGAGGTATATTATTCCACAATTGTGGCCCTTTAAAAATTATTGATTTCTTAGTTATATTTAGTCTTATTTTATTTAAATGAAAATTAGAAGAACTTCGAGTATTATACACTGTTGGTCATAATGGTGGAATAATTTTGTTTACCCCAATTTATTGAATGATTTTGACAATGATTTATTCCTAATAGATCTAGATAATAGTATACATTCTCAGATTTTATTGAATGACAATTGGGGAGTGTTTGTTTGCGTGACTGCTAAAGCATGTGTGTGCTACAATGCTAATCAACTAGGGGACCTACGTCATTAAGTCATAACTGACAGTAATGGGGATTAATACCTCATAAAAGGGCACTAATATAGCACATCGACACGGTCTTGATCCTGGGGGCTCGCAGTAACGAGGCCATTGCTTAGCCAATGAATCATGATTGTACGCAGCGGGCGCTAGGGTACGTCGACGCCCCACAAAAACAAAAAAACAAAGAAAATGCAATAAATTTTCAATAATTCATTGCATTTTGCCCCGACCCCAAACATAAACAAAATCTTCTATGTGGGCATGCCTTGAACCATAATGCAAACGGTCCATTGATCTGAGGTTGAGCTTCTTTCAAACAATGTTATGTAACAGAACAAAGAAAGCACTTACTTTTTCACTAGCCGGTTCCAACACACTGAGCAAAGCAAAACCCAAAAAGGATTGGGCAACTCAATAATGACGTGGTTTGAGGTGGGAGGCACGCTATTCATGCTATCGTCTGCTGTAAGAAAAGCACAGCTGAGTTTTAGCCTTGTTGTTTATCATACATCAGTGGAGGCAGACGTAGATGTGGATCACTGTGTGACGTCCTCACATCTGATACATACGTGCGGTAGCTCGTTACCAGTTTGTTTCTGTTGATTTTAAACACTTTAGAATGGCAACTACTCAAGTGTGTTTCCAGTTACTACTCATTATTTCACTTATCTCAATTTGCTCAATATTTGTGCTCCAGTATCCGCAGGACCATGCAAGATGGACACGAATTCTGGAGGAAGGTCCTAACCACCTTCCAAAAATAAAAAATAACCTGAGGAATATGTCCAAATTATCAACAGATTTGAGACTCAGACAATGGAAGCAATCTACAGCAAACGATACGCAATTTACGAAAAAGCAGGCCCAATCTATGGAAAACAGGATGAAATTGATTGCTAACAGACTCAAAGGGAGCGTTGAAAAAGTAGAATATGATGTTCAAAACGTGGATGTTAATTTGACTCTAAACGCAATTACTGAGGTCCCTTTGGAAGAGAATCGCCTCATCCACAAGATTCAACGAGCTCTGAGGTATCCAGAAGAAGAATGTGTTATCAGGCTTGCCAAGTATTGCGCCAAACGTTGCGATCATTTACTGGAAGGCAATCACCCAAGAGAATGGACGCGATTCGATTGTGATTTTGTCAGTTCTTGCCGTATAGAAACTCGTTTCATGGGAAATCTTACAACCCACATCATGCAGACCGTCGATGTGCTCCTCGTGGTCGACTCACTCCACGATGGACTGCAGCTGAAGACGTTGATGGACATACGTTCTAAAGGACAGCTCTGGGTTCTTTACTCCAGAGAAAACCCCATTCACGATGCCGAGTATGCTCCTCCAGGTCTAACAGGAAACCCTTTCAATCTCACCATAACCTACTCGAGAGACTCCGATATTCCTTTCCCATACTGCTTTTTCCAGAATAAAAAAGTTCGCCCTCCTCCCATACCAAAGAAGACTAAATTGATAGCATGGGTGGCTTCTAATTGTCGCCTTTTGTCTTGGCGGCGAGGTGAGTTCGTCAAGGAACTTCAGAAACACATCTCGGTTGATACCTACGGTAAATGTGGCGATATGGGACAGCTCTCCGTCCAGGATGCTGCTAAAACCCTGAAGCAATACAAATTTTATCTGGCTTTTGAGAATAGTGAATGTCGAGATTACATTACGGAGAAAATCTGGAGAACTTGTCTTCTTCAAGGTATTGTGCCGATTGTCTATGGAGCATCACGGAAGGATTATGAGCA
Source organism: Strongylocentrotus droebachiensis (assembly GCA_035222895.1). NCBI lineage: Eukaryota > Metazoa > Echinodermata > Echinoidea > Camarodonta > Strongylocentrotidae > Strongylocentrotus > Strongylocentrotus droebachiensis. Next base: position 77,238 of record JAVYIG010008702.1, on the reverse strand, counting down.
GGTGATGCCTAGGAATTCTTTCGTTCATATAGAGGATTTCAGCAACATGAGCACGTTTGTTGATTACATTCACGCTCTAGACTCAGATGAAGACCGTTACAAGAAATATTTTGATTGGAGAGCAGAAGGTATCGTCAATTGTATATCTGCTAGAAAATTTATAATGGTTTCTCCTGAAGTGTCTTTGTGTTATCTTCTAAGGAAACTGATCCATGTCTACATCCATCCAGAAACATCGTGGAAGAAACAGACGCCAGACTTCGCATCCTGGTGGAGAGGACAATGCCGTGAAGTGACTGCCAAGAGAAATATCTTAGGATTCCCTGTTCATCAAAAAGGGAACACCTCACGTTAAATCATTATAATGAGGATATTGCAATAGTTATGATAATAATTATAATATTTATCAAGATAAATGCGATAATAATTTGCTATGAAATGTAAGTTAATGACTTCCAAAGGGCATTAGTGGGTAGGGTTTCGAACCCCGGTCCACATGTTCCTCGAACACGATTCATTGTACGGGAACAAGATATACATGTTATAGTTCAAGACACCTTTATTATATATTATTTGAAACTCAGAAAATGGATGGCTATAAACCATAGCACGATAGCGACTATTTTCGAAAACAAATATTTCAAGGACAATTTCATTACTCCATCGAATGCCCAATGGAAATCAAATTTGGCGTACGTAATACGAAATTGCATGTTCGCATATTTCAGTACGTGGCGCACAAGATATCGAAATTGTCTATGCATACATTTTCCAAAGTAGTGTTAAGGGTGCATCAATCATAAATTCAGAATTGAGAATGTAGTACATATTATGTGCAGGTAGGGCCTAATTGACAGCCGAGGTCATAATGTGTACGGCGCTACGGAGAGTAGTATAATGTATGCATACATCTAGGAAATTATTGTCAGTTTTCATGTTTGATATATTTACAGATTCGTTACATTTTCTTGGACGAGTTACATGACACGATGAATACGCACTCGAATACATCAATCGACAATTTAAATCAAAATATGAATAAGGACGCTAGGTAGTTTAGAATGTAGAATACAGTCATATTTATATAATGATTCTTTGCACACAATCAAGTGTATCTGATGCAATAAGCGGATGGTGTATGGCATTCGATTTAAATATAAGAGAGTAAACTCTTGCCGAAAATTATAAATACACTCATATCAGCAACAACAAAAAGATAGAAATAATGTGGATATAATTCATGATTTAGATTATCAATCAAATTTGATTATAAATGTATCTTTCATAATCAAAATGAAGTTATATAGTTTATTCCTCTTTAACCCTAATAAGGCCGGGGGGCATTATGGCCCCCCCCCCCTCCACGATTTTTCCGATTGCTCGGGAACGCATATGGATGGCTCCCCGCCGCTCGCTGACTTTTTTCTTTCGAGTCTTGCGCAACTTTTAAAAGATTTTTTTTGAAAATCGGACCTACGGTTACAGGGTCACGTGACTTTTTGTCTTTGCATGTCAGCCCGAAAATCGCTCATTTTCGTGATTTGTGTACAAAACATATAGAAAAGTAATTTTTCCTAAAAACAGATCAAACATGGGTTATTGGGTCTTGTTTAAAGTTTAGGTGGTTGTTTTGGGAGTCTAGGTAGTTGAATTATAGTAAGAAATGAAATAAAACAACAAAAACAATGAAATACATAAGTTAAAAAAACAATTAAGAAATTATCAAAACAAGGGATAACATAAGGAATAAGCTGGCTCTTTGATTTTTTTTTGTCGTATTATTATTCAGAATGGTCTAATGAATATATGTAGTGAAAAAGAATGCTTAAATATGAATAATATATGATTTGTGGGTAAAAATGTTATTTGTATGACTTTATTTGCATAACTTACCATAAATATGCAAATGAGTGATTTTTTCAAAAAATTGAAATTATCATATTATTCTATACACTTTACTTGACATGCGTGCAAATTTTCGAGGCGATCGGCCGCTTTGAGCCTGTGATCTAAGGGGGGGGGCATAATGCCCCCCCCCCCCCACCCCCCGGCCGTACTAAGACCTCAAATAGCCCGGCCTTTTTAGGGTTAAGATGAAATGCAATTGGAATCATATCGTTCACGTAAAAGTAAGCATATACATGTAACAATAATTGAGTCTGAGAGAAAATTGCAAAATGGGGCATCTAAACGTTCAAGCATATCCATCTTGTAGAGTCAAATAAAAACAATGAGAAAACAAGAAAAACGAAAAACACAAAATGAGAGGCATCTCGATCATGCTTGTCAAAACTGTGCAGTCCTGAGACTACAGTTGACATCCGGAGCTCAATCCTTTCTCTCTTCCCCTTATTTTCAATGTTTTACAATAATATCGTAAAGATGCAGGTGCTCATTTTGAAAGGCTACTAGTTATATCTTAGTTTTTTGACATCCGGAGCTCCATCCTTTCTCTCTTCCCTTATTTTCAATGTTTTACAATAATATCGTAAAGATGCAGGTGCTCATTTTGAAAGGCTACTAGTTATATCTTAGTTTTTTTACATCCGGAGCTCAATCCTTTCTCTCTTCTCTTATTTTCAATGTTTTACAATAATATCGTAAAGATGCAGGTGCTCATTTTGAAAGGCTACTAGTTATATCTTAGTTTTTTGCATTTTTCTTTATCAGAAATTATAATGGTTAAAGGTAGGCGTTACTACTGCAGCTAGAAGGGATTAGACCACACAGCGAGCCATCGAGGTCACTGTGACAGGTGGCTATCTCATTAACTCAGCTCTCATTTAACATAAGAAAAAGAGGATCATGGGGGACCAACAGGCACCGATTTGGGAAGTTTTCTATATAGAGGGAGCAAGTAGCTACAAGTAGGACAGTGTGCCTTTAAATGAATGTGCGCATCTAAGAGTGAACGTTCATAACTTGATCTTAATTGACGTTGGTATTGAGTATTGAGTTTCCTTTTATTTGATATTATATTGAATTATATTTCATGGACGGTTTACGTGAAAACTTTTAACAAACAGGAGTGTCCATTATCAATCGTTGTTGCTGAGTGTATGTATATGATATGGTATAATAATAATATAACATGAATGCAGGCTTGTATTTATAAAATGTTTAGGTCTGTGTTCATTTTAATAAAACATATGATAAACAAATTAAGATATCAGGCATAGAATGATTGCAGATATACAAATTGAAAGACTGTTATGAATACATGATAGATTGAATTATTGACTGTATTAATGATTGATTGTTTGATTGATTGTATTCTTGATTGATTAATTGATTAATTGATTGATTGATTAATTGAGTGATTGATTGAATGATTAATTGATTGTCGATTGAATGACTGACTGAATGATTGATTGGTTTATTGCAGGATTGATTAAGTGAGTGGGTATAGGTGAATGAACATTTCACTGATTGAATGGATGAATTGATTGATTCATTAATGCTTAACTACATGGTTGATCAATTGATTGCGTTATTGATTTAAATATTAATGTTTTGAGTGATTGATTGTTTGGTAAATTGGATGTTATTTTTTCTGATACAATTGTTTGACGATGTTACTTCTCCCATAGCTGGAGTTTGTTGTCTTATCAAAGGTCACAGTAAAAGGGAACGAGGATGAATAATTACTTTTGCTTTAACACGATACCAAATTTAATATCATTTCGACTCATTATGTTGACTTGAAATAAATCATATTCATGAAATGGATAAGTCTAAAGAATGAAAAACAGAAATAAATGTAGAGCTTACCGGACAATTCAATGATTTGGTCTGATTTGATCTGGTCACGAAAAGCTTTTTATATATTCTACTTCACTCTAATAACGCTTTTCTCTTTAAAAACAAATTAATGTATACGTAATAGATAAATAGATAGATAAACAAACAATCAAGCTAATGAATACATTAATTAATTATTGGATAGTCAAATAATTGAGTAAATAGATGAATAAGCTAAATAAATAAAACAATATGTGTCTCGTTTAACCTGATGCGTCTAGATACGTTTAAAGAAAATGAATAGACAATAGGTTCATAAATCAACAAAATTTCCCAGGACGTTATCACCATACTAAGGTCCTCACCAAAGAAATACCGAAATTCCGATATTCCTTATCAAATAAAATCTTGATTTCTGAGAACTTTCTTCATTTTATATACCACATTTGCATTTGAAACGGGCTAATTTCTCGCCATTGCTTTCAGAGATGTGCGCAAAATACGTGTATGACTTTTTTCCTTCTTTCTCGAATACAGCCCCCCAAATAAAATTAAAACCATGACTTATTTTCAATTCCATACAATTGACTTACTTGACTTAAGCCGTCCACACCATCACTGGGATGTATGATGGCTTCTGTTTTACTATGGCTTGCCACACCTTCCTGTCTTCTGTTAACCTTGTGGCTTTAGTCAGGGAGTCAACTTGTCTGTTTTTGCAGTCCGCCTTGATGCAGTCTGTCCATCTCTTAGCTGGTCTTCCCCTTGGGCGTTTGCCATGTATATTTCCATTGAGAAGGATGTGGGGGTATATTTTTGAATTCATTCGGTTGATATGTCCAAAGTATCTCAGTCTTTTTGTGGCAACCCTGTCGATGATAGTTTCTTCCATATTCAGTTGTGTTCGTATGTGTGTGTTCCTTAGCCTGTCAAATCTGGTCACACCCATGATTCTCCTGAGGCATGCCATCTCAAAAGTGTGAAGTCTATTTTCATCTACCTTCTTTAATGTCCATGTCTCTGCACCATATAACAGAATAGACAACACCAGGACTTTGTACAGTTCTACCTTTGTTGAGCAATTAAGTGAGTGTAAATGTTTGTGATATCACATGATTTTCAACAAAATTTCTCCATTTTTGTTGCAAACTGACACATTTTTAAATAGCCAGGAAGAACATGTATGTGTTTTTTTAGTCACTAATGGGCCTTAGTGGCCACTACAGTTACGCTAGTAGATAACCGTATATCCAGTTTAGCGAAAAGTCTGGATACCCGTATGTCCGGCCTGCGTATTTTTTATTTACACGCTAGCGAGGGGAATTTTTCGATTAATTCCAATAAAAAAGCCTAGACTGTATTTTAAACCTTTACACGTACGTACTGTTCTGATATTTTGATAATGTACTAAAATTGTTTTGTCGATGTTGTGTGTGTGTGTATGTTCACGCTCGCTGCGCTGATTTCTGCTCTCATATTCAACAGCAAATTGCAAAATAAATATCAACATTTTTTAGTTTTAGTTTGTATCGCTCTTGAAAGTCAAATAGCACTTTGATTTCTTTTTAGAGATAAACTCTTATCCACCCCTTGATATTTAAATTGCACTGCCCCTATTGTGTGTTCTTTGTAGATATTCATTGATTTTAAAAACTAACTTTATTTTCATTATTGCAAAGTTGAAACTTTGATTCGACTTTGGTTAGCGTTCAACTGTTTTGGGTCCATCTGTATTATTGTGGTTGACTGAAATTGTTTTGATGACCGGGAATTCATGTCAAAACCCTCTTTGCCACTAAATAATTGTACTCCGAATTGTCATGCCATCAAACATTATGTCATAGTCTGCTTTAGCATGCATGAATATTTCTCATCTGCACAACGAATCTCTTTGATTTGCAAAACACCCTTGTCAGTCACACGATTCGTATATGATGGGCTTATTAAACTGTAACAAATACATGGGCTTGTCGTTCACATGTGTCTAACGTTTGGACGTGGCTTCTCCGCGCCACGGCTGACCGATCTTGATATTGGTCCGCAGTGGTGCTCTATCTCAGAAATACTCGACGCATGGGTGCGATGGGTCCATTGTTTGACCAGCCTAATTTTCTTCTCAAAACTTTGTTTATTTATTTATATTTTTTTGGTTTTTGTATATGACAATTATCATGATGGAAAATTCGATTGTCCAAATGGGTAAAGCATTTGAATCTTGAAAGAATTGTACGGTTGTCACTAATCCTAAATTGTCATGATTGTATTCCTTCCAGGGGACATGCAGTAGAACTTTGTATCATGCAGGAATGTATTCTTTACCCTCAAATGGGCTTGAGACAAGTATTCGTTATCCTTTGATCTTGACGACTGGGATTATCAAGACCGAAGTCCTCACTCTTTATCATTCATTATTTTCTGTATAGCATTCAATTGTTTCGAGTCTATCTGTTATATTGTAATTGACGAAACTTTCTCTTTTATGATGAGCGGAAATGTCAAAACCCTCTTTGCCATTTAATATTATTGTACTCCGAATTGTCATAACAGTTATCAAGTATGTACATACGAGCCTGCCTTAGCATGCATGTATCTTTCTAATCACCTGTGTCAATCAAAAATACATTCGAAATTTCGTGTGCTTATAACCTTAACAAATACATGGACTTATCGCTTACGCGTGTCTGACGTATAGGTACAGGGCGTGGCTTCTCCGCGCCACGGTTGACCGATCTTCACATCGGCCCGCTGTAGCGCTCTATCACAAACATACTCGACGCATAGAGCGATGGGTCCATTGTTTGAGCAGCCTTACTTTCATTTCGAATCTGCATTTATGTTTTGGTGTGTCTTATTGTTTTGTGACCAATAATAATGGAAAATTCGATCGCCCAAATACGTAAAACATTTGAATCTTGAAGGAATTGTACTTTTTCACTAATGCTAAATTGTTACGATTGTATACATTCGGGTGTCATGCAGCTCCATTTTGTATCATGCAGGAATGTAATAGCTTACCCTCCACTGGGCTGGAAGCTGGAGACAAGTTTGTATTAACCTTTGATCTTGATTAATGGGATTATTAAAACCGAACTCCTCACTCTTTATCAATAATTATTATCTGTTTAGCATTCCAAAAATTTCTGTTATATTGTAATTTACTGATTTTTTTATATTTTTTTTTGATGAGCGGGAATGTCAAAACCCTCTTTGCCATTTAATATTATTGTACTCCGAAATGACGTTATTGCTATTAAGCATCATCTCAGAGTCTGCTTTAACATGCATACATTTTTCTCCTCCGCACAACAAATCTCTTTGTTTTGCAAAACTCCTGTGTCAATCACAGAATCCATTGTTATAGACTGAACTAGTTTTGATGAGCGGGAATGTCAAATCCCTCTTTGCCATTTAATAATCGTACTCCGATTGTCATTATTGTTATCAAGCATTTTGTTTCTTCCCAGCCCCTCTATTTTGCGTGTCAAAAATACACCCTTTACTCGGGCGGTCGGGCTCCGCTCTGTTGCTCCTAAGCAATTATTGTAACTGTGACCAAGATGGGTCTTATTGTATTTTCATTTGTATTATATTTTGAAGTTACCCGCACACTTGCACTTCGTACACACACAAACGCACCAGCATCACACATGCAGTTGTTCATCCTCCAAATTTTCGGTACTTTACATAATACGTATCGTTAAATGAATTCGCACGCGCACACTCCCGATATTCTTGTCGACGATATAAACGAGAGCAAATACTACACACCCCAAGAATTCAAAAATTCATTTTCTTACAAACCAGACAATATTTCACTTTTACATATAAACTCCAGAAGTCTGAACAAAAATTTCGAATACGTTGAAAACCTTTTACACTCTTTAAATAATTTTGCATTTTCCGTCATTGGAATAAGTGAGACAAGGTTACATCAGAATTCTCCAGATATGTTCAATTTGCCTAATTATAAGTTGATTAGGGCGGACCGCAAAGGAAGAAGAGGTGGCGGTGTTGCGTTTTATATTACACACAACTGCAACTTGGGAAATTATCAAAGAGGTAATGGGAAAAAAAACAAATCCCCCACCCACGGATAATATCACATTAAATGGCACTAAAATACATGATCCTAGTCTTCATGCAAATTCATTTAACTCATTTTTTACGAATATCGGCCCTGAACTCGCCAGCAAAATTAATAGAACTCACGCTCACTTTAAAGACTATCTTTCCAATCAAAACCAAGAGTCTCTCTTTTTAAATCCGACAAATCCTAGCGAAATTATTAACATTACCCAATCTCTTAACAACTCAAAATCGCACGGTTTTGATAAAATAAGTATGTCTCTCCTAAAAGAAATAATGTATTCACTTGCAAAGCCTTTAACTCACATATTTAATCACTCGTTATCGCAAGGTGTTTTCCCTGATCTATTAAAACTAGCTAAAGTCAACCCCATTCTCAAAAAAGATGATCCTCACGAAATAAGTAACTATCGTCCAATTTCCCTACTTCCAAGTATATCCAAAGTCTTAGAAAAGATCGTTCATAATAGGCTACACAAATTTATCACTAACCACAAAATACTCAATTCAAATCAATATGGCTTCAGAAAAAATTACTCAACTGACTTAGCATTAATTCAAATTTATGACAAAATTACAAGTGCCATAGCTAATAAAGAGCATGTTATAGGTATATTCTGTGACTTGAGTAAAGCATTTGATACGCTCAATCACGCTTTTCTACTCTCCAAACTCAGTCATTATGGAATTCGGGGTCAGCCACTCTTATGGTTTAAAGATTATTTAACAAACAGAAGACAATATGTTACATTTAATAGTTATGATTCTGATCCTCTTTTAATTCAATGCGGTGTTCCTCAAGGCTCCATCTTAGGTCCACTGTTATTTCTTCTTTATGTAAATGATATTATCAATACATCCCCCCTTCTTTCTTTTATCTTATTTGCCGATGATACAAATATCTTTTATTCCCATAAAGATCTTAATATGTTAAACAATACTTTGAATTATGAAATTAACAAAGTATCCGATTGGTATAAATCCAATAAACTTTCACTTAATACAAAAAAGACTCATTTCATGTATTTTAAACATCATTCTCATAATACAGAAACACCTATATATATTAAAATCGATGGTATGCTACTAGAGAAGAAAACTAATTCCAAGTTTTTGGGTGTCCTTATAGATGAAGCCTTGACTTGGAATGATCATTTACACCAAGTTACAATGTGCATTTCCAAAAGTATTGGAATAATCTCCAAGTTAAAGTTTCTTCTACCCCATGCAACCTTATTCCTACTATATAATTCGCTAGTTCTCCCGTATATAACATATTGTAATAGTGTATGGGCAAATTGTGGTTCGACAAAAATTAATTCTATTTTCAAACTGCAAAAGAAAGCCATACGTATTTGTACAGGTTCGCATTTCTTAGCTCACACTGATCCTTTATTCTATAAACTTAAAACACTAAAATTTTTCGATCTGAACACTACTCAAGTAGCAGTTATTATGTTTAAGTACATTAATAATCTGCTTCCACCATCCTTTGATAACATGTTTAGGTTTAATAATTCCGTTCATTCATACTCTACTCGCATATCTGGAAACTTCCATCTTACAAACCCCAAATTATCAATAACACACAAATCTGTTAGACATTCTGGCCCGGACATTTGGAATGATTTACCCGACAACATAAAGTCTTGTTCAACCATCGACTCCTTAAAAGCTACACTTAAACGACAAATAATACAATCATATGCTCCCCTCTCTTTAAATTAGTATAACAAAACCGTGACTTAATTATTCTTTATCATGCAACTGCTCACTGCACCTGCACTTGCACCGCACCCTCTTGGTCACTCAGTTTTTTCGAAGAGGGTTATGTCGCCAATTCTTTTACGAGGCCGCCATCCATTTCCAGCCTAACCGCTCACGATGGTGGTCTCCTGCGTTCCAAATTACCTCTCTAATTTATTGAAAATATTTCATATTTCTTATGTTATTGTATGCTTCGTACATGTTTATCGAATTATATAATTGTACATGATTTTTCATTTAATTACTTTTGTAAACATTGTATTCATTGTATTTGTTATTGTTCGAAATTTTGTACTTTGACTTTGAATTTGTATATTTTTGAACGCAGAAATAAAATCAATCAAACAAACAAACAAGGTTATCAAAATTCAACGCTTGAAAGCATTCGAAGTAATGATTATCATAAATTACAAAACGCTTAAATACAGCCCCGGCATAGCACCTGAAGAGCTCTCCGAACGCTACTGAGATGTGTGAGATCACAGTATGGACATAATTTACACAAGCAGACGATGTCCCATGACATCTCACACATTTTCAGTGCCTGTGTTTTCATCTTCTCTTAAGTTCTTTCTCTTACTTCAGTACCGTCAGGCTCAATGTATAATATATTGCCTCACTCTAAACCCCGCACATGTTTTTATTTTGATGACAAATGCAGCGATACAAAAATAAAGGAATCTGTGGCTTGTAAACAAAATAAGACGCCGGCGTTTCGAGAGGGAACAAATGCCGTCTTTAATATCATTCCGGGGGGTTTTCAATTTGAAAGTCTGGTTTCTTGATTGTTAATTAACCCCTTTCCTGTGTATTTACAAGCAAAAGATTTTAGTTATCAGGATCGGGTCAAAAGGTATACTAAAGAAAAATAGAAAGAAAGAGAGAAAGAAAAAAAAAAAAAGAGACCTGCCAGTGTCACAAAATAATGAGGTATCAAAATATGTTCATCTGACCGTGATTAAATGCCTAAATCCCCTGAGCTTCCGGGGGCTCTGTCCCCTGGATTCCACCTTGGGCCCTACGGCGGGCCCCTGGATGCTAATCTAACGGTAATTTAATGCTTACAAAACATGAGCTTCTGGGGGCTCGGCCCTGGACCCTCACGCCAATTAGTGTCCTGCCAGTGTCACAAATAAGGTATCAAAATATGCTCATATGGGTAATTAAATGCCTAAAACCCCTGAGCTTCCGGGGGCTCCGCCCTCTCGACCCCACCAGGGGGCCTATGGCGGGCCCCTGAATGCTCAATAACCGTTATAAAATGCCTCAAATCCCTGAGTTTCAGGGGGCTCAGCTCCCTGGACCCCACGCCAATTAGTGACCTGCCAGTGTCATGAATAAGGTATCAAAAATATGCTCATCTGACCGTAATTAAATGCCCATGCCAGGGCTTTCCCCCTAGACCCCACGCCAATTTACACTACTCTCTACCTGATCGTAAATACTTTAGCCTCCCCCCACCCACTTTGAAAAACGTTCAGCGGGGCCTGCATGTAAGAGTGGGGTGATGCGGATTTCTTTTTGCCTGCCAGCCCCCAAAAAACTTGTTTGCTCATTACGCCACTGAATACAATGAACATCATATGCTCATAGCCACACGTAGTTGTTACAAATCTATGTGATCCCTGTTGAAAACATGTTCGTGTCTAGCAGATTTTATCTCTCGGCAGTTTGATCAAGTCTAAAGTCTCTCGTCATTAGTTGATTCATCGCCGAGTTATTGCAAGTCTATTAATCATTAACAAACGGCGGGCGACGCTCAGATAAAGTTGAATATTAACCAGCCATTGTTGACAGCACAAAACAGAACAAATATTACTGTGAATGTAGACTTATTCCAAGGAACCCTCTTCTCGTCAATAGTTTACAATTTTGTCATTTTAAACCAATTTTCGACATTTCTGACGTATGGTGTGCATTCCTGCGATTTGAAGATCGGTAGGCCCTTTTCAGAAATATTCCGACATTGCAATCAAGTCTGATAATCGCACACGAAATAGATCAATTTTTTTTATATTTTTTATATGTAATAGTAGCATAACTTATCACTTGATCAAGGCTACATTTTTGACCTGGCAGTGTCAATAATTAATGAAATATGCGACCTTTCCTTTTGTATTTCCTCATAAATTTTCTTCGCCATTTTGAATCCCTGTTAGAGCGCGCGAATAACATAGATCTCCTGGTGTATTGGATGTTACACACCCTGGCACGATAGGGTTAGTGTTTGGTACGAAAAATTAGAATCATGGAATAATGTACTAGATTTGGTGGAAAATAGAGCAGCTGAGTGACATTCAAAAGGAGGAACAAAAACAGATTACGTTTTAGGAAAAACAGAGGGAGTGTGTTTTACCATCATCTGCTAAGCGAAACAAAACAGCAGGAATTTTCTTTGAACCCGTCTCATAGTCGTGATCATCGACCATGAGTCGTATCATACAAGCCCTGATCGCCATCGGCATCTTCTTTGTCGTTGGCATCCTGATTTTCGTGCCTTCTTTGGTGATGACCACGGAACCGTTCTCCAACTGGGGCCAGTTCGAGGCCGTGGACTGTGGCGAGACCGTGGAGGATGAACGCATCAACTGTTATCCCGATCTTGACCAGCCTACTGCCCGTCAATGTGAGATTAGAGGATGCTGTTACCAGAGAATCACTTGGGATCGCTTGAATAAGATCCCCGAGTGTTACTTCCCTACAAACGTCGGTTACAGGGTCATAGGGGATCAAAAGGAAATCTCTGAAGGATTTCAGTTGGAGCTTTTTAGGCTTCATACACCAAGGTTCTTCTACGAGGAAGTAGAAAACCTTAGATTCAGAGCAGAGTTCTACAAGGAAAACATTCTTCACATGAAGGTATATCAGATCACGTCGTCAATATTAGTTTATTTCATTTAATTTTGATATGATATATTTCTTAAATTTCTCTTCAAGATGTTTTTCTTTAGTATATGCTAAATCATAGCAATTTGGCAGCTTAGCAACATAATATGTAAAGGGAAGGTATGAGTTCTGGTGAAGGTGAAACAGATAGACTTTTAAGCCTTGATTCTCATTCTTTGTATGCTAGTTTGAGCTATTATCAGAGTAGAAATTCCCCCTAAAAAGAAGTGCTCTTCACATGCTCTCAGATTCTTAATATTACTTGAAATAACTAAACATTTTTTTGAACCAAACTTCCAAGCCGCATGGCTGTATAATAGTCCCAGACAGTGGCGTAGATTCTTACTTAATACCTATTGTTCAGGGGGATGAATCAATTGACCCCCCCCCCCCCCCCCCGATCAATAAGTAAGGGCAAGTCCACTCCAAAAATAACTTACTTTCAATAGAAGCAGAAAAATCAGACAAACCAATCAAAATGGTTTTAGCAAAATCATATAACTAATAAGTAAGTTATACATTTTTAATGACATGAAAATCGTTGAAAATCACAAGAGAATATGGCAACTTACTCACTATCCACTAATTGTTTGTTTATATTGATTATAAAATTTCCCATTTTCCTCCTAAGAATTGTAATACCTCACACCAGAATCCAAGTTATACTGAAATTGTTTTTGTGTGGATGCACTAATATACATTTTTTTTTTCGTGACAAATTTGAATTTTGATGAAGTATTTATATGGAAATCAATGATTATGATTATACAACATCAGAAAATATATAGTATCAATTCTTCAAAGTTCATAAAACATGTGAAATGCCATGTACGCAATATGATACAAAATAATCATTTAACCTGGGCAAAGGCACGTGGAAATCAAGTTATTGGGGATAAAATAATGGAAATGGAATGGATACAAATATATAAAGCATTTGATGAATAGTGAGACAATGACGTCACAAACTGATAACCAAAATTGGCAATTTGTTTAGTGATTTCCATTGTTCCGTACGTTTGCATACTTTTTCAAAAATTCATGATTTCCTTATTACTTATCCGATTTTGCTCAATTTTGTTGGTCTGTTTCCCCTTGTTTTTCTGCATCCATCTATTAAAAGCAGATTATTTTTGGAGTGGACTTAGCCTTTAAGCAAGGATCTACGCCACTCCCAGATACCATTTTATGAGTGCAGTGCATGGGATTCTAGCAAGAATGAGTCATGTTCTGTTTATAGGGTTAAGACACTAGCCGCAACAAAACGTAGATAGTGCCACTTTGTATCGCGAAATACTTGTTTGCCACATTTAAAGGAGCTCTCATTTACTACAAATAAGTTAGTAATCTAACTTATTTGACGGTTTTTTTTTCTTCTCCAATTTCGCATTCTAAATGTGTTACGAATATCTTTTTAGTGTGTGCATATTATGTATATCTTTTATCTTGTTTTGTGTACTCAACTATTTTCAAGTAGAATATCTATAAATTTCCACCCATCATAATGAGATAGAGATATAAAGAGGGGGAAGGGGAACAGAGAAATAGATGGATGAACAGAGGAAGAGAGGGGAAGGAAGGGGAACATAGCTATAGATGGAGAGAGAGAGGGGGGGGGGAGGGGAACAGAGTCAGAGATATAGATGGAAGGAGAGAGAGAGTGAGAGAGAGAGAGAGAGGGGAAAGAAGGGGAACAGAGATATAGATGGGGGAGAAAGAAGAAAGAGTGGGGAGGAAGGGGAAAGAAAGTAGATGAAGGGAGAGTGTGAGAGAGAGAGAGAGAGAGAGAGAGAGAGGGAGAGAATGAGTTTATACTCTGGTTCATTTCCATATCACGTTTTTTAAATAAAATCTTATGGATTATTTTGCTCCTTTTTATACGAATCTTTAAATATTTAATTATCAACTGTTCAAATTATGTAGATTGTATCTCGACCACAATATTTAGCTTTATACTATGTGAATCATCGACGATTTTTTTTTTTTTTAATTTGTATTTTAATCAATAGTTTTAATTTTAAACCAACAAGGTACCAGACAACCTGAATTATATAAATGAATTTTTGTTCGCTCGTTTACAGGTGAAATTATTGACCCTTGGATCCTTGATACGAAAAGCTAGATCTGCCCCTATTATCATTGTTATTTATGATTTACTGTTTGAATAGTCAACAAGAGTGGATGAGAGCTTGCTCACTATATTTTAACGTTGGTTGAAGCTTCAACTATATGTTATGATTCCCCCAATCCATGAAAGATGTCTGTATCATCATTTACGATGACTGTACTTTCGTTATCCTATGACTATACTGTAGTAGGGCGATACTGAGTGACTCGGCGTTATGTAAACCCACTTGTTACGTGTATTTGGTTGTGTTTGCAAAGCGATAACATCGTTAATTGTTTGCCTGTTTTATAGACGATGATTCAAAGTGTAAACATACCATATTCACGTACCACTTTAGAATCGGCACTGAACGTTTTTATATAATTTAATTTAGCATATATTATCGCTTTTCGGTTTTTAAAAAGAATGAACGGTCGGGAGTGCATATGTAAAATGTCTGGCTTGGAATTAAATATCAATTATTTTCAAAACCATCAAGATACAAAACCCGACGTTCAGTATATCAAGTGACGAAGTTCCTACAATAACAAATATTATTTATTTAACTCTCAGTTACATTTTTGTTAAAGGTTAATCATTTATTTGACTTCTTGCAGAAGCTGTTCATTGATTTTCCTCCTCACAATTTAATGCAGTTTGATGACCTTTTTTTTCAATGCGACTACTACATACAAATGAATATAGTTAATGTTTGTTTACGCTTTTAATATCATATAAAACAAAACAGATGAACAAAAACCAAACCCAAAAATATTTTATACAATTTCGAAGAAAAAACATCGAATAATCAATAATTATATAAAGCTTGACTGACCTTTTAATGTGGCACATTAAATGATTATTATTACATTGTCACTTCCCTTACCAAGATAATATTCAAACTTTTAAAATTCCAGATAATGCAAAGTGGTCCTATCCAATGTGAGGGAGGTGGTCGTGGGGGCGGGGGGGGGGGGGATTCGTCTTACGAAGTGGATGAAATGCGAATCAACCGGGCGGCATATTGTGGGGACAATGCGGAGGGTCGTATCAGTTCTTTTCATGTTTGCTCTCCCCCCTCCCCCATCTTCTATTTGTATTTGTTGATGGGGAAAGGCGCACGTCCCAACGTGCCCCTGTCAATGTATACGGTGCGTCACTGTTTAGTGTATGAGTGCATTTAGAGATTATGTGTTACGGTTTGGAATATTGTTTATCATTATCATACTTATTGGTGTTATCATTATTATTAGTTGTAGTAGTAATGGTAGTAGTAGTTGTAGTAGTAGTAGTAGTAGTAGTAGTAGTAGTAGTAGTAGTAGAAATAATAGTAGCAGTGGTATTTTATCATTATAGTTATTGTTACTACATGTATATACATATTATTATATCCTGCATCAAAAATTTGTTGGCTTTTGATTGGTTGAGAGCTCGTCACATGACCAGAAATATTTGACCTATTTTTAGAAAGTACTATATGAGAGTACTATTTGGGTTTACTATTTGGGAGTTGAACAAAAAATGTGATTTTTTTTATTTTTTTATTGAATCCATTTTTTTAAAAAATCTTAATTTAAAGGCCCACTGCACTACTTGTAGCTACTTGCGCCCTCTATATAACAAACAATGCCTAATCGGTGACCATTGGTCCCCCATGATCCTCTTTTTCTTATCTTAACTGAGAGCTGAGTTGATGAGATAACCACCTGTCCAGTGACCTTGTAGGGCGGTATAATCCCTCCAGTAAACTACGGCAGATAAGCTTTAATGAAAACAAAATATTTTAAATCTTTTTAGATCAAAATTGACAATTTTGTTTGTTCTAAAAAAAAAAAAAAATCCAAAAATGTTTTTTTAATTATTTTTGTATTATTTTTTTAAAATAAATTTTTGATGCAGGATATAAAAAAAATATACCATGCCTTCTATTCGAGGTACTGGTTAAACTATGGGCCTCGGTGACTCCAAAAGTACCATCTGCTTCGGGGCTGCGCCCCTCAGCAAATAGTACTATTGGAGTCACCTCTTGCGCATAGTTTTAACCAGAACCTCTCAAGGCAGTGTATATTTGTATACTATTATAATTGTTATTATTATTATAGATTTTAACATCATCATCATTACCATTATTATTCCTGCAGATATACGAGTACCGCTACGTTGACAGGACTGAGATTCGATATGCTGAGCGAGAGGATAGAAACTGGAAGCCACGTTATGAGGTTCCTCTGGAGTACCCCAAGACCACACTCAGGAACAGCTGGCCCGAGTATGAAATCGTCTATGACAGAAACCCATTTACATTCAAAGTCATGAGGACAAGGACAAATACAGCACTGTAAGAACAAACAATCATGATACTTCTTCTTCTTTTTAAAATTAAAATTGGTTCAATTGCTTACAGCCACTGTACATAGGCCCCTCTCAACCAATCAGGATCAGGTTACAAAGTAGTACTCCAGTTTTATTATCCGACGTGTCTTACGTATTAAAAAGCAAGACGTTAATATTATGCAACACGTGTCCGTTTAAGAATGCTTCATATTTTCATGGAAATGTTGTACCAGTCTTTTCAATTAACCCATGACTGTTTTTGTTGTTTGAATATTGTAGAAGCTCTAAAATGTTAAGATTTTAATACGCAGTACTTT
>JAVYIG010008702.1:25000-55000 GCA_035222895.1 Strongylocentrotus droebachiensis | reverse complement strand
ACATTCTTTTCTCTTTGTTTTCTCATTTGTTTTCATTGAATTGCTCAATATAGCTAAAGTCGGATAGCTCAATACTAGTAATATTTTAGACTTCCACTCGAAAATTTCAATGACATTCTTTATCTACATACAGGCCTTTTCGAAACTAGCTTACCTGTATATTTTAAGCAGACCGATTTTAAGCATTATAGTGAGCGTGACGCCTGGCTGGAATACTCCCCAGGAACTTAGAGAATGTGCATTACATGACTGGGGTAATGATACATGAATATCAGTAAAGCGCGTAGAGACCGCGTCGATGTATAAATCCACAATTGTATTATTATTACATGAATATATTATGTCGTTGTTTTGTTCTTCTTTGTAATATGATAGATGTGATGCTAAGCCCTGCTTCTGCAGTTACATGGCGGTCTATCGGAGGAGTACTAGACTTCTGGGTGTTCACAGGACCGACACCTGAGATGGTTATCGCTCAGTATACTGAGGTATGTCCTATCTTATTCCCAGTCACACCTACGAGAACGATACCAGACCTGCACAAGACTGAAGAGATATTTAATCACCACAGAATTAATGGTCAGATTGGTCGTGTTTCTTTTATAGTTTTATACCGGTTAACAGAACCCCGGAAGAGAATGAACAAACAATAACATTATCCCGAATGGTGACAGATTCAGTTGGTCGCTTTGGAATGGTCACAATGTCAGCTTGAAGGCTCGAATAAGATTATCTACACCCCAATCCAACTATGAATCGATTTGTTCTTCTTCTTGGCTATTGTGTAACCAGGGTATGTGAGTTAAACACCTCCCTGGTGTAACTTATTGTTTGGTGTTTTGTCGGTCTTGTGTCGGCCTAATACCTCAGCCACACCGCCAAGTCGCTTGAGAGTCATTCTGGGGTGTGACAGATACCTACACCACACGACCGACATCATACCGACTCTAAACCGACACATTTCCCTTTAACCTATATCACTATTTATAAACCTTGTGGCAGATTAGTCCTGTGCTAAACAAGTTATCCAACGAAATCTGTTACTACTTAAATCACTTTTTTCTTTGTCACGCGGGCAATTATTATTATTATCATTATTATTATTTTTTAATTTTTTAATTTTTTCTTGTTTTTTTTTTGGGGGGGGAGGGGGCGGAGGGTTCTTTGTTTATATGGTGCCATTTAGGAGTCTGTCTAGAATCTAGTCACATCGGCGAACCGACTCCAAACTACTGACTTGACTTCGGGGGTGGGAAATGTCCCTTTCCTCTTCATTAGTTGTTTTTATTTTAAGGTGTAAGGGGCTTTTATTTCACTGTCTCTGTTTCGCTCTCTTTCCACTTGGATATGATACGATCAAGTATTCGAAAGAGGTATATCCCCCTTTGAGTAAACCCCCATGGCGCTCTGAATGTATTCCACAATCTCTTTTAATCTGAAAAAGGGTTTCAAGTTAAAGTTAAATATGTTAACACCCTATTATTGTATATCCCCTAGAAATCGTGTTCGGATTACGTAATATTGTTACGTAATATTGTTTGGTACTAGGGACTTTTATTTTAGATTTGCACGACGAGAACGCGGACTGCCAAGTGTGACATCCTTTAAAGGCAATGTGATGTCCTTTTAAGGCACTGGCAGTGCCACACGTGACAGTCCACGTTCTCGTCGTGCAAATCTAAAAGTCCCTATTATTTCAACAGGGTAGCCCCGTCAGCAATTTAACACTGTGATATTGGGGACTGTATATTACGTAAACAATACAAAATACATGTATGCACATATTATTTACATGGTAAAATAAATCGTGCATTTATAATTTGTTCTTTGTACGTGCTTACCATGCTTACATTGAGACGGTAAAGAATAGTAAGACAAAATAAAATAAAAATCAGACCTCATAAAATTCCGTTGCATTAATAAATGTATTTCAATCGACGTGTTCTTGATACCAGGTAATAGGTCGAACCAATATGCCACCGTTCTGGGCCTTGGGATACCAGTTTGGCCGAGCTGATTGGCAAAATGTAGATCAGATCAGACAGGTCGTGGATAGCAACGTAGCAGCAGGTGTACCATTTGTAAGTCATTAAAAATAAATCATTCTACAACTCTTCTTAAATTGGCAACACGGGCACTGGTATTTTATACTCGTCTTCCTTTTCGTCATTAAATATATGGTATTAAGTAATGATTTTATTGAATAGTTGTTAAGTATTTTGCGTCGCATGTTGCTGGGAGGAGGACAGCGAATTGAATCGCTGTACAGTAACCCTCGGGTCTCTCCTCCTGGAATGGTATAACAAGATCCCCCGAACGTAAAAAGAAAAAAAATCACGGATGAGGTGATATGAGAAATTCAGCATATTGGACTTTAAAATGCATTGCCAATTTAAAGATGGTGCTTCTCCTTTTTCTGGTGACATTCACCATGGCCTGGTGGAAATAAATGTATACAGTTTATGCTAAAGCTCTGAAAACACGAATTCACTGACCTAACTATTGTAAGAAGTCATGTTTGAAATATATGCCATTGTACTTTTCACATGGTGCAAGTCTTCAAGAGGTGCGTTAGAACCAACCTTGCCGATTTTACAGGAGTTTTGTGAACGCCAAATGTTTATTCCATTTTTGTCTTCATCGTCGTTATGTTTCGACCTCAGGATACAATCTACAGTGACGTAGGGTACATGAAGGATTTCATGACCTTCACCTATGATGACGTCAACTTTGCAGGATTACCGGAGTTTGTCCAAGAACTGAATGCAGGTGGAATGAAATACATCCTGACACTGGTGAGAAAGATATCAACAAAACTGAATATGTTAAAATATCATATTCATTATAACTTATTTTTATAATAACTACATTGTGTGCGTTTATAATATTGTTACTATTATTATTGTTGTTATTATTATTTTTGTCATCATTCTTATTATCATTATCTTTGTTATGATTACCATATAAGTGATCATCACTATTATTGTTGTTATCAGTAGTAGTATTATCGTTATTTTTGTTTGTTATTATAACTTTCGTTTTTGTAGTGATAGCTATAATATTATTAATAATATGATTAATTAATATAATATTGATAATATATTTATATCATTATCATTATCATTATCATTATTATAGCTATCACTGGTATTTTCGTTATAATAATATTAATTGTTATTATTATTATCATATCATCATTACTATTTTACAGAACCCTGGAGTTTCTAGCCAGGTTCCTGAGCCACAGAACTTCTATCATTTCTACTACTACGGAAACAAATATGGATTTTTCATCAACGAGACAGATAAGAAAACGCAGGCTAAAGGCTTCGTAAGTTAAATTAAAAGCATGATTATCAGTATCACTAGCTTGTCAGAATAAAATGTGTTGGTTCTGTCTTAGATATATCAAAAAACATTTAGAGCAAAAGTGGATTTTGTTTTGACATGACAAGTTGTTTAGTACAGTGCTTTGTAATGTCTCTTTGTAGCAAAGTGATTTCAAGACCTGATCGAGGTCTGAGTGGGGTCCGAGTGGGGCCCGAGTAATGCCCGAGTGAGGCCGGAGTGGGGCCCAAGTGAGGAGCGAGTGAGGCACGAGTGAGGCCCGAGTGAAGCCCGAGTGAGGCCCGAGTGTAGCCCGAGTGGACCCGAGTGTGGCCCGAGTGAGGCCCGAGTGGACCCGAGTGAGGCACGAGTGGGACCCGAGGAAGGCGCATATATGTAGCTCCTCAGAGCTGTCCTCCTGTGTTGTGTTAAGGGTTTTGTGTGTTACTTGTGATCTCACCAAACAACATGGTTTATCTCTCTCTATCTCTCTTTATAATTGTATACTCCATATCAACAAATCACATATATTCGAGATATATTGGTGCTTCGAATACTATTGTAAAAAAATTATAAAATTTCCGAAAAGAAAAATCATTACGCTCCCAAAACGTTAAAAAATATCATCTTGGAAAGAAAAATATTATGAAATCAATTTTGTTTCCCCATGTTTCAGCAATGGCCTGGTGAGGTGGCTTTTACGGATTTCACTAATCCTGATGCAAAGGATTGGTGGGCTGATTTCGCCTTGCAGTTCTCACAAACACTTCCATTTGATGGTGTAGACATGGTAAGTTGAAAATAAGTAGAAGGAGTAGTAATAGATATAGTTACTGTAGTAGTAGTAGTAGTAGTAGTAGTATAATCATTGTTAGCAGTAGTAGCGTTAGTAGTATAATTACTATTAGTAGTAGTAGTAGCAGTAGTAGTAGAAATAGTAAAATTAGTAGTAGTACTAGTATTACTAGCAGTACTAGAAACAGTTATATATAGTTACTGTAGTAGTATTCGTAGTAGTAGTAGCAGTGTTTGTAGTATAATCATTAGTAGTAGTAGTAGTAGTAGTAGTAGTAGTAATAGTAGTAGTAGTAGTAGTAATAGTAGTAGTAGTAGTAGTAGTAGTAATAGTAGTAGTAGTAATAGTAGAAGTAGTAGTAGTAGTAGTAGTAGTAGTAGTAGTAGTAGTAGTAGTAGTAGTAGTAGTAGTAGTAGTAGTAGTAGCAGTAGTAGTAGTAGTAGTAGATTCTCTCTCTCTCTCATTCTCTGTCTCTGTCTCTGTCTCTCTCTCTCTCTCTCTCTCTCTCTCTTTCTCTCCCTATATTATCTTTTTCAATTTATTCATCCGTCCCCCACCCCTGTTCCGACCCTCGGCGTCTCACTTTCTCGCTCTATCCAATTTCTCCATTATGTTATGACTATTCAGACGATGAACGAGCCCGGTAATATGGTGAACGGATCAAAGATCGGATGCGGAAATAGAAAATGGAATTTTCCACCATGGGTTCCAAGTAAGTGCATTCTGATTACACGATCACAAAGACTTTCGAGAAATCAACTCAAGGGCAATTTCTATATGCTACTTTTCTATCCTTTTGATATCCTTATGATATGTCCTCGTAATGATCGTACATTTGACAGGCAGACACGGCTATTGAAATTGTTGATATTCCGAAAGTCTATGCGATCGTGTAAAACGAAGTCTTTATTTATCTTATTCATTTATTTGGTATTGCTCCACAATTAATGATAATAGAAACATACACCAGTGTCACTCATTATCCTTTCTTATATTTGAATCACAAGTGGTGGGGTGAGTTAAAAAAACGACGAATTTAAGTTGATGATGATCATAATGATGATGATGACGATTGTGATGGTATTGATGACTTTGATGACGGTGGGGGTGGTGGTGGTGATGACAATGATGAAGTTGACGATGGTGATGGTATTGATGACGATGATGATGGTGGGGGTAGTAGTGGTGATGACAATGATGAAGTTGACGATGGTGATGGTATTGATGACGATGATGATGGTGGGGGTAGTGGTGGTGATGATGACGATGGTGAGGATGATGATAATGATTATTATTATTATTGTGATGATGATGATGGTGTTGGTGTTGATGATGGTGATGATAATGTTGGTGATTATGGTGTTGGTGATGGTGATGATGATGATGGTGATGGGGATGATGATGATGGTGGTCGTCGTGATGGTGATATAGGTGATGATGAAGATCATCATCATGATCACTATGATGGGAACTATCAACAAAATTACATTAGCAGAAAAATAAAAACAAATAGAAAAATATTACAATCTTACTCCTATAATTATATATGCATCAACACGTATATGTACGTTATGTAACATACTTGTACCACTATCTCCATCGTTCTAACTCTTAACCATCATTGCCATCGAACTAGATCGACCAAATCAATTGATTCATAATACATATATATATATATATATATGTTTACAGTATATATATATAATATCTTTTCCCGTAACATGAGAGTAATTCTAATAGTTTTATACTTTTAATTAAATGTAATGTTAATTGTTATTGTATAATTGTTTTAAATGGGGGCACGCTACAAGAGTCCTATCTCGCACCCCGGGACAACGTGTCTGACACGGCCGGTTGTAGCAACTACTCCGAAGATCAAGATTTAATCTTGATCTAAGGAGACACGAACGAACGAACTCTTAACGTTTTTTTTTTTTTTTGTATTGTTTTCACAGAACTTTACAGCCGCATGCTGTACTACAAAACAATATGTATGGACTATGAACAGCATCTTGGCGTTCACTACAACGTACACAGTCTCAACGGCCACTTCGCTGCGGAGGCTGCACAATAGTAAGATTTGTCTTGTTGTTCTGTTGACTTGGTTCAATCGTATCACTGTTTTTTTATTCTAAAATTTAATTGCTCGCTAGAAATCAGATAACCAATCCTGTATAAGGAACGTAAAGAAGTTTACATTGGGCGTTGGCCAATCTTTATGAAGTTTGGAACTGGTAAATTAATTGGAAACATACGCTCCTTTGGACGAATTGCATGGGGTACAACCTTGCCAATCTTGTTTTTCTGCATCTATTAAAAGCAGATAATCTTCGGAGTGGACTTAGCCTTTAACCAAGTGCTTTGCATATCGCTAATGCACGAGCTAAAAACATGTACTATTTGTTTTATAAGATGGGTCTACAATATAGTCGAGGAATTGACGGTTGTTATCACCAAAATGCACACTCCGTGGTCAAATTTCATGCAGGCACGCGTGATCTATTTCGACGCTTCTCATTGGCTCAATTCTTGAACACATTTTATTTTTTCCCTCCATATTTGTATTAGTAGGTATCCATTGAGGGCAGTCGTGCTATAAAGCTTTGCTTTAGTACTTTGTCAACCCTCCTGTCTTGATGTTTCCATTAGTTACAGCCAGCCTTACTTTATTCTACATAATTATATACTCTTGTGTCATGTATACAATTTGCAATGATTTTTCTTATATATTTGTAAAACTGCAGAAGAAAAAGAAAATCAAACATAAATGAATCAATCAAATCAAATCAAATAATTATGTAAAATACGAGTAGATTTAACATGATAAGCTATAAATTCATATATTGCATTATTATTAATTACACAAGCGAAATATGTTTCACTTGATGATTACATAAAATATCAAATCTCACATCATTTTCCCGTCATCTTAAGGATTAACTAATCCCTTAATCTGATTAACCATCTATTCTTACAGTCTTATGGAGCAGGTGAAACCAGATAAACGTAGTTTGGTATTATCTCGGTCTACGTTCCCTGGAACGGGCCGATACGCGGGCCACGCCCTCGGAAAGAACAAAGCAGGCTGGGATGAGATGTACAGATCTCTCGTTGGTAAGTTTCATTCTTCTTCTAGTTTTAATCTTCAAAGAGCTGGGCTGGAATGCTCCACAGGGAGTGTAAAATGTTCATACATTGTGTTGCGGGTAAGCCTGAATCCGATGACCGGGGTAATAATATGTGCTGCGCCTAAAAACAAACTATTAGGCGCATTATGGTAGAGGTGCCGTGGTCGAGACGTTAAGTCGCCGGACTGTCGATCACAAGGTCCGCGGTTCGAGACCCGCCGCGGCAATAATGTCCTTTGGCAAGACATTGATCTACATTTGCCACACTCAACCCAGGTGATGTAAATGGGTATTTTTGAAATGCTAGAGCGCCGCAATGGCAGCACAGCTAAAGCCGGGGTAATAATCTCCAAGTTTGGAAGCGCTTACTAGTGATTCTAATAAGCGCTATTATAGCGATTTACAATATAATAATAATAATACTCAGTTTTTATATAACTGAGTATTATTATTATTATAAATGTGAGCTAGTATTATTAGTAGTATTATCACGAAGATCTGTATGTAGATTAACATTTGTGTTTATGCACTTTTCTAACAAGAGAAGTGAAAAGGACACTTATTAGAAATGGGAAGGAGCATGTGTCAAAGTAAAAAAGGATAATATTAGTAATAATAAAAAGGGCAAATATCAAAGGTAAAAAGGGGTATTTTATAAAACCTGAAAAGGGGTACTCACCAGAGATGAAAAGGTGTAAATATAAGAAAGAATAAAAGGCGCTTTAATATTACAAAGGAAACGGCGCACTTGCCAAGGAGAGGGGTGCCTAACAAATATTAAAAGAGGCCCTTATCATAGGTGAAGGGGCACTTATCAGAGGTGAGAATAGAATATTATCAGAGGTGAAAAGGGGCACTTACGAGAAGGGGGAAGGGGCCCTCATTTAAAAGGAAACGCTGCATTTATCAGAGGAGAAAAAAGTCGTATTAGAAACCATGTGTCAAAATAAATGGAGCAATTATTAGAGGTAAAAAGGATCACTCGTCAGAGATAAAAAGGGAACTCATTAAAAGGGAAAGGGGTACTTGCCAAATTAAAAGGAACACCTATCATATTTAAATAGTGGCAATAATCAGAGATGAATGGGGTACTCATTAAAAGTGAAAGGGGGCACTTATCAGAGATGAAAAAGTGCACTTATCAGAAGGAAAAAAAGGCACTTATTACACACGAAAATGGATTCTTATAAAGGAAAAATGGGCACCTACCAGATGTGAATTGGGGCAAAGTTCAGAGGCTAATGAACACTTATCAGAGGTGAAATGGGGTGCTTATCTGAAGTAAAAAGAGGGCAAAGGGCCCCCATTTTTTCAAGTACCCCCAAAAGCGCCCCCCCCCCCCACCCTTAGGAATTAGAATTTGTGCATGTGTTGCCTATAACAAAGAAAAAAAAATCAATATTCGTCTGGTTACCATGGTTAAAAAAATGATCTATCTTGAGCTGAACGAATTCTGCTTCTTCCGATTACACTCTCACAACTCGGCATTCTGAAAAAGAAATGTATCATTTTCTGCAACGTTTCATTTAAACTTTCACCGTCTCTTTATTTCCAGCTGTGATGGATTTCAACCTGTTTGGCATTCCTTACGTAAGTTTAAACAGATCTGAATATGATTGTATTGGTTTAATTGTTCAGAAATATCGTGGTGTACTGAGTTAGTTATTTGGAGATGATTAAGTTTCTATAGGGGTTTTAATAAGTTAGAAGTTCTGTGCAAGTCGAGAATGTTAAGAGTTATAAACCTTCTTTTAAAGTAATCAATAACGAATAGATTGTGGCATTCTTTGTTTTCTGTTTAGTTTATCATGGAATAAATGAAAAATATAGAACAATGAAGATATTTGACTCCTTTCATAGAAAGTCCAGCAGTGAAAATAAGTATTGCCGGTTCCACGAGTTTGTTATTCCGATGCTAATATTTCGTTTTATCATGTTTATCATGAGTTCGTCTATTATACAGCATAAGATATAGGTATACTTAACAGCATTATTTTCACACTCATCAGCGCCTGTGAACAGGCCAATGTATCATGACAATAGGATACTATTTTGGTTTCCTTTTGTCAATTTTATTCCATCTGAATCATAATTGAAGGTTGGTCCTAACACATGTGGTTACTATGACGACTCATCCATGGAATTATGCATCAGATGGACGCAGATGGCAGCATTCTTCCCTATCTTCCGGACGTACAAAGGTCGCGGAACAAATGTAAGTTAATAAACATAGAAAACCAAAACCAACAGTGCAAGACCAACAGTGCAAGATCCAAGAATCCCAACCAAATTTCACCATCTCCACTCCCCTTCCCAATCTCCACCTCCTGTTCTTCTTCTTCTTCTTCTTCTTCTTCTCACTCTCTCTCTCTCTCCCCTCCTCCTCATTTGTATTCCTTCTTATCTCTCCCAATCTCTCTCTCTCTTTCTCTCTCAGTTTAATGTTGATATTATTATTATCTCTGATTAAAAAAAAAAAAAAAAATCTTCTTATCTGTCTGTAAATATAATATTACTATTTTAACTTGTTAATTGTGTACATGTCTGTCGGAAACCCCAATGGAAATAAGCTCTCGAGCTTTCGTGGGTTATCCTGTTCAAGCTGACTTAATTTTAATCTGTTATTCTTGTATATTGTTGTATGTTCGAAGCTTGGCGAATAAAAACCAATCAATCACTCACTCTCTCCCTCTATATATAGGTAGATATATATAATTATATAAATAGGTAGATAGATAGATAGATATATCTGCTTTTGTTACTCTGCGTTCTCCTCCAACTCCCTCTTACGCTCGCCTTCGCCTTCTGTTTGGCCATCACTGGGGAAGAAATATATAACGAAAGGAATATTCAGCTAATGTTACATGAATAATCATTTTGAGCAGCACAAAGTTGTCCTTTTCGCCTAAGTGTACTCACTAAACGACACTATGGGAAGAGCACGTCCACCATATATGACCACCCTCTTAATCCCTCTTAATCCTCTTGATCTCATCTGTGTATGGTGATTAGCCAGCTGATCCAGCCTCTTTAGGTAGTGAGTTCATTGAAAGCACTCGAGAGGCTATCAAGTACCGTTACTGGCTCCTCCCATACATCTATACACTCTTCTACCACGCCAGACTGGATGGGTGGACGGTGGTTAGACCGGTCCTCAATGAGTAAGTAGACACCACTGATGTCAAATCTCATATTTAGGCACGTTCTAGGAGATGATGATGACGATGGGGTCGTGATAAAGAATGATGATTACGATGGGGGTCGTGATGATGACGACGATTTAGATGATGACTGTGATGGTGATGATGATGATGATGATGACGACGATGGAGTCGGGATAAATACAATGATGATTACGATGGGGGTCGTGATGATGACGACGATTTAGATGATGATTTTGATGACCATGGTGATGATGATGATGATAATGATGGTGATGATGATGGTGATGATGATGATGAGGATGATTACGACGATAACTAAATATATATTAAGTGTATGCGTATTCTATTAAAAAGTCGGTATACACGATAGCAAGGATGATGATGATGATGATCATCATCATCATCATCATCACCGCCATCATCATCATATAGATTGTACATGTATATTTGTGGTGCTTTATGATGAATAAAGAACCAAAACCAAAATACACTTTATGGCAAACAAACTATATTCTTCTAAAAAACTAGGGGCAATTACAAATTAATAGAATTGTATTCATCGACATTGCTTTGAAATAATATCTGTATGTAACATATTTATGAAAATAACGAAAAACATGTCCTTATGATTCAATGATGCCAAAGACAGGGGTTATAAGTTTGGAACGCCTGTCCAGCATAGGGCCTACATGAGCGCTCTACAAGAACCCACCTGTTATTACTATCATTATTATCACTCTTAATCATTATTATTTGGGAGATAAATAATGTATAGAACGAGGCCAACCTTTACTATTACTCTTTCTTGGCTCCAAATACCAAATGTATAGTTATTGTCATGCTGAAATATATTGTAGCTTGAAAATTTGTTTGCTTGTTCGTTTGTTGTTTTGTTTTGTACGAAATAGATGAAGTGAAATTAAATGAATTGATAGGAAACTCTTCTCTTGTTTTGTTCCTTGTTAGATTCCCAGGTTATGAGCATGCTTGGGATGTAGACTGGGAGTTCTTCCTTGGACCTGCCCTGCTGGTTGCTCCTGTCATTCATCAGGTTAGTAATCAAAGAGCGGGAGTATGGTAATAATAATAATAATAAGAAGAAGAATGATAATAATAATGATAGTAATAGTTATATAGTCGTACTAATATTATCATTATTATTAGTTTTGGTAGTAGTAGTACTAGTAGCAGCAGCAGTAGCAGCGGCAGCAATATTACTATTATGATCAGGAATAGTAGTTTTAGTATCAGAAGTAGTAGTAGTAGTAGTAGTAGTAGTATTAGCAGTAGCATCAGCAGCAGCAGTAGTAGTAGCAGTAGTAGCAGCAGTATTATAATTAGTAGTAGTAGTAGTAGTAGTAGTAGTAGTAGTAGTAGTAGTAGTAGTAGTAGTAGTAATAGTAGTAGTAGAAGAAGAACAAGAAGTAGTAAAAGTAGATGTAGAAGTAGTAGTAGTGGGGGTAGTGCCTTCTTGCTGGTACCACCCAAATGATTAGTCGGTGAAGCAGCACTGTATTAATTGCTTCGATATTGTTTGTGTTTTGACCGTCGTCTGCAAGTCGTTTAGAAAACTCGTTAGTGCTCATACTACTGATTAACCTGCATGAGTCCTATCGATCTTCGACGGTGTTTACATTTCTGCACGTTTGTTTTGTACGAGTTAATATTGTGTAACATAATCATATTATACAACTGTAGTAGATCGCATTCTATTGTACGTTATGCATGATATTTTTAAAATAACGGTGCTTATTTGCGATATTAACTAATTCTTGATTGAAAATAAAATATTTTACATATTCGAGATTTAACAAATTCATGAAAAAGTCTTTTCTTGATTATGATTTTCAGGGAGAGACAACTGTGAACATCTATATACCCGACGATAGGTTCTACAACTTTTACTCAGTGAGTACAATCCAAAACAATCCTACTTTTACTCAGTGAGTACAATCCAAAACAATCATGCATGCTGATATTATAGCCATAGAGAAGCACTACCGCAAAATTCCTTCTAGCGCCATCTCGGGTCAGCTATAACAGTATGATCCCGATCCCCGCGTAACTCGCGGATTTCCTCGCTGAACTGCGAAGTGGGAAAAAAGCATTGGGTTACACGCTGTTATTTTTAAATTGAACAATGGCTGGTCCAAGATTTTCTTTTGTTATTATTGTCATTATTAATATAATTTTCATCGTTGCTATTATAATGATCATTTTTATTATTATTATTATTATCAT
This sequence comes from Strongylocentrotus droebachiensis, assembly GCA_035222895.1. Classification (NCBI taxonomy): domain Eukaryota; kingdom Metazoa; phylum Echinodermata; class Echinoidea; order Camarodonta; family Strongylocentrotidae; genus Strongylocentrotus; species Strongylocentrotus droebachiensis. The sequence goes on along the minus strand of JAVYIG010008702.1, from coordinate 42,344 downwards.
TAAAGTATTATTATAATCATTATTCTTATTATTATTTGTCCAGGGTGCTATGATTCCCAATGCAGTGAAAGACAGCAACACGACAGCTTCTGCTCCCCTGGACAAGATCATTCTGAACCAGCGTGGAGGGACCATCATACCGCTACAGAAGAATGCTAACCATGATGTAGCAAACTCAACCCATTTTAGGTAAGGTTCAGGCAGTGATAGGCCAAATAAAACAACAATATCTCTGCTCTCGTCCCCTGAATGTAACATCTGAGAACATCTATAGACGATTGGGTCAACACAAATCATTAATGTAGTGCAATTCACCCTGTTTTGATATGCAAATTGTACAGAAGGAATATCAAATAACATGGAACTCTCCCCCCCCCCCCCCTAGGGTGTATAGGGAAACTAGGAATCAAGTTTACCTGGCCTTCTGCTCTCTTGTGGATACTTTTGTTCAGTTTGTTTTCTTCACCCTAGATGAGTTATTATTTAGAGGGAGGGACGAGAGAAACATTATTCACTCCATTTGTCTAAATTTCCTACATAAGAAACTCTCCCCCACCCCCCCCTCTCTCTCTCTCTCTCCTCTCCCTCTACACTGTAAAAAAAGTAGTCGAAATAACTCAATAAAATTGAGGAAAATAATTGCCTTATTTTTATTAAGTAAATATTACCTACGGCATCTTAAGTAGAATTTACTTATTTTGCTGAATAAATTTTTACTCAGTTAAATCGAGTTACATTAACGTAAATAATTTAAGTATTGTAATCATTTTAGATAATTAAAAAAAAGCTATGATAGGATTACATATTGCCCGATTTGCTACCCATCTAATCTAACAAGTAACATCCACTAATCATTCACTACTTCTATTTAAGATTTAACCGTATATATATATCTACCACCATCACAAACTATTACATACGCTTCAATTCGACACATATTGAAAGGCTCCAAATTTTATATATACTTGATCGTAGCATCTTAAAAGGAAAATTGGTTGACAATTTCCTGAAATATCAAGTTTTGATTTGTTTTGAACTGGGTAACAATTAAAAATTGTCTTGTCTTTGCTTAGCCATGTTAAATGAATTAGTAAATGTTTTAAAGTCCTTAAAATTTCATTCAACCACAAAAAAGAATTGTTTTATTTAAAAAAGAGTTTAATTTGGTCTTAATGAATATTCAAAAATTATGTAAATATTTTTATTACGCACTGCATCGGTCCTTACTTTAAAAAGATAAGAATAATCAACATAAATTGTTTGAGTAATATTACGTATAATTTCTGATTTTTAGTTTAAATTACTAAATTAATACAAGCTGAAATTACTTAAGTTCTTATGTATTTGATTTTACTTAAATATTCCACGTATGTTCTACTAAATTGAAAGTTTGAGTTAGCAAGACTTAAATTTAGTGCGTAAGTGGCAAAACTTATGTTTTCAAGTAAATTCTACATGGAAAAAATACGTAAAAATTACCAATGAACAAATTCTTTTTTACAGTGTACCTCTCCCTCTCTTTATCTCTGCCCCCCCCCCCCTCTTTCTCTCTCTCTCTCTCTCTCTCTCTCTCTCTCTCTCTCTCTCATTCTCTCTCAGGGGGGGGGGGGGTTGATTGGTACACTTTAAGTTGATTTCTCGGTGTGCTTGCAATCGTCTTAATATAATCGTCATGTTTTTGTGTTGTCTTTTTGTTCGGACTACCAGTCGTCTAGACCCGTTGACCTTGATGATTGCAATCCCCGAAGAATTGAGCCTACAGGCATATGGAGACCTTTTCTGGGACGACGGTGAAACTTTGAGTAAGAATAATACTTTCATATTCCACCTGTCCAGAGCAAGAAGTACGTTAAGTAACACTGTGTGCCATCCGTCTCAATGAGCAAATCAAACAAAATAATTTTCATGGTATTGCTTAAATATGGATGGATAACTTGTTTACTAGCAACAACAAAATATTTGAGATGCCGTACATTAAATATGAACCACGTTTAACAAATATAATTGCTAAAGGTCATTGCACGCCAGTCCGTAGGCTGAGTTGTGCAATATCTTACAATAGTCAAGTATTCTACACTTAACATAATGCACAATACCATAATATTCGTTATGGAAAAAACATCTTACTAAGAATTATAACAATTAATTTTGTTTATCATTGTTTATAATTGCATTATAGTGTGGCTAATTGTGCAAGCGGTTCAGTGCAGATACAATGGTGGTCATTGTGGGGTGGCGAGGAAGTAAAAACAAATGCAAATATCTCAGGATGAACAGAAAATAGACAACTATATGATATAGATAGAAGAAAGAGAATATAATTAGTGATGCATACAGTATTTGACTTGGAAAATTATTTGTAATTGTGTTTTCTTCATGTCCAAACACACAGATTCATATGAGAGGAACCTAGATTTGTACTTGGAATTCTTCGCTGACCAGGTAAAATTTGTAGTTGTTTTATTATTATTATAAGTTATTTCTTCACATTCAGCAGACAAATTACGTATGACGTCAAACTTGGTATTATTGCCTCTCATTAAGTTCAGAATACAAAATTGTTATTCAGGTATTTCTGATCACCATTAATGATGTTTTTAACTCTAAATTGCAGTTATTGCAGTTTTACACCTCATAATTTTTACACCTCATAATTTTTACATCCGTACTCAACTTCCTCTGAAAGGTAAAAAGATTGAGTTCCTGTAACAGTCGAAATAAGTGGTGAGCTTTATAAGGACAAATATTAAGATAAACATGTTCCTTCAAAAGGATTGCTCTTTATGACGAGAAATAACTGGATGGTTTGGACAAAATCTGTATGCCGCATGACGTTTTAACCCGTATACGGAAAAGTGTTAGCAGTGGATGTAATTTCTAGCAAGAGTTAACTAATCATTCCAAAATCTGACTGTATACATCAATAGCCAACTTTCCCTAATCGCTTTCAGTCGGTTTATTTCACAATCTAATCAATCACGTGACTTTTCTTGACCAATCATGCTTTACAGGATCGTATCGACATCCTATCGCAACGTACCGGTATGATCGAGAACGATCCCAAACTGATTGACGATCTACCTGTGATCGAAGCTATTACGATGTACGGTATGTCCAACAATCCTGGCTCAACCGTATCGGTCGATAACGAAGCTTTAGAACAATCACAATTCACGTACAGCGAATTGGAACAGGTAAGTTATTTTCACGTTTTAAGTAATTATTTTCCTCTTTTAAAAGAAAATATTTAAAGAAATTTGAATCATCAATTTTAATTTTAGCATAAGGGCTTTATTTATGTAATTCCCCATTTCATTTTTAAATTTTTGCGTGAATAATTTTGTATCTTTTGTATCAATGTAATTTTTAATCGAGAATAAAATAAATGCGAATTAAATTCAATAATTTCACTCATAGCCTGCCATTACTATTGATACTGCATGTGTGTGTAACTGTCTTGATGGAGTTTCAAGTCAAAAACCCGACTCCGGTATTTTTCCTTCTTCTTTAAAAAGAATTATAGTTCAAAGATAAGCACAATTTTACAGTAATATCTACACCATTATCCTTTAGACCTTTACCCCTCTCATTTCTTCTCCCGTTTTCCAATCATTATGTTCTACTTTTTCCTTATCATTCTCTTTCGTATTCGCCTTTTCTCTCCCCCCCCCTCTCTCTCTCTCTCTCTCTCTCTCTCACTCTTTCTAAACCCCTCTCATTGACGTCCCCAAATCTCTCTCCCTTTCTCTCTTTATCGCCCCCCCCCCCTCACCCAATCCCCATCAAAAACACATTCCTTACATCATCTCTGAATTTCTATCATCTTGTTCCCTCCCTACTGCAGGTATTTAATATAACCGGTTTAGCATTGGACATCATCTCTGATCACGTGATTGAACTTGGCGCCACTGCAAACCCAATCTAATCAAGTCTATCAACATCGCCTTGGTCCGCAAGTGCCATCACCTGAGCCTTTTTGATGTTCTTTCCACCTTAAATCAGCAAATACTTCAATAATACTTTTGGGGGTATTTCCCCATTTATTTCACCACAAAGCCATACGCATTAGCTTTTAACACTGTTTTCTTTTAGTATTTAGACCATCATTCTTTTGTTTGGGAGAGACATTTATTGCAATGTGTAAATGGCGTTAGTGCATAATACCCATTGACACTACCGCTGGTGCATATAAGAATGATATTCAATGTTAATTATATTCAATGTCATTATTGTCCAACTCCTACTACCTGATGTTTCAGAGTGGGATACCGCTTAGAGTAGTTTATAAGATGATGACGTGGATCCTAATCAAATGATTGGTTGAAAGCGTACACGTGACCAGGCATTTATTTTGCCTAACGCGTAATTTGGATAATGACCGGTCATTACCCAATTCTAATGACCTGTCATTAGTAAAATCATGTTATAAAACATCATTTTATATAACAAATAAAACATAATCTTATAAAACAAATAATACACAGCATTTTGTTCGGACATTAGTTACACTCGGTACCTTCAAAAAAGTCCAAACACCCTCGGCTACCGCCTCGGGCGTGTTAGACTGTTCCAAAGGTACCACGTTTGGGTAATTCTTACTAATGCCCTCACTGATGTGCATTATTTGTATAATATACATGCAATTTCTGTTTAAGAAAATAAAAGCAATTGACTAGTTTCGCAGCTTAATATCTTTAATACTTTTAATATACATTTGTTTTTCGTTTGCTTTTCTTGCTTTTCACCGCTGTAACATACTAAATGCAAGTGTAACAGGCTTAAAATAGTTTATTACTTTGTAAAAATAAAAAAAAAATCATGCAGGCAAAGATATATTTGGAGGATTAGATACCACTAATGATGTGTTCAAGATCTTGTTTCGTTCTTATGTTTTGTGGAAATTCGTGCCAAATCTAAGTGCAATTGATTCGCAGTTTAATTATTTATGATTTCGTTTGTTTGGTCTAATGATGATGATAGTAGTGATTATATAGAATGATGATGAAATAAAATGTAACCATAGTAAAAAATAACAATAGTAGCAATGACGACAAAAACAACAACAATACTAATACTAATAATAATAATGATAATAATAATAATAATGATATCGATGATAATAGTAATAACGCGATATTCATTAACGTTTGTGCTGCATATATTGCATACGACTGATTTCTTATTGTTATATTTTATTATCGAATCTATGGAAGTTTTGAAGATGACATATCTTGTTTAAGTAGTAGTTCACTTGAAATAGCATTTAAACCGTTTAAGAATACGAATATAAAACTGAGATTATTACTGTGGATTCACAATCCACAGCGCCATCTAGTGACACCGGTGATTCGACAGTTTCATGCCATCACTACCACTATCACTATCACTATCACTATCACTGTCACGTTTCATGTCAGTTTCAATTACGTGATGCATCATGGGAAAAAGTCGACAGCTCAGGCTTTGTTATACATGATGTAGTTTTCTTTCTTTTTCTTTATTTCAAAATGAAACAATATAGAATGTTGACATGTGCAGGATATGGTTGATAATCATGTAGCCCGACGATATAAGGGGATTTAATCGGAATGTTTGGTTCGGGAAGGTTTAAAGAGCGTATAGGGGGAATAATTTTTGACCCTACTCACGACGTTTTCGTAACTTTTTGGCCCAAACTAACCATCACGATCACTTTGGAACAGGCGTAATTTTTCTAATCGTTTATATGAGGCAAGAAGATTTGATTGGCATATTTTGGTTTAAATGTGCACCGCACAGGTTGAATGATGTACTCCTCGAGATGAAAATTGTCCTGTCTTGGATTGCCGGTGTGGGCGCTGTTCATTGTGGACCCACCTTTTTATCATAGATCAAACGGCAACCTAGCTCAGTTTGAAATACGATTTTCTATCTTTCTAAATGTGTACATATTTCTTTTATATATTTAGTGCAAGTAGTTTATAGTCAAAAGAAATTTACTGCAAATTATTGAATAGATTTGTATTTGAAATAAATTTATTAAGTGCTTGAAATCAATGAAAATGTAATAATTAAATGAGTCGGAATTGTATTCTCAAGTGGTTCAATTATTTTAGTCTGTCAACTTCAATATCTTCTTATCCACTTTTCATGACATTTGCCCCCTCCTTTTTTTACACACCTAACTATAACTGAGGGAAAATAGGTTTTATGAAGGAAAAATAAACAGAATCAACAACCTCATATTTAAGGTAAATAAACATACAGAGAACGAACTTCAAAGTAAAAAATAATATAACATAATTTATGTGGCTCAGGAAGCTCTTTTCAGAAATGTATATATAACTATACACACTAGGCAAGAAAGAAAGTGGACACCGTTCACTGTTAAAAATGTTCATCAATAAAATACAATACAGTATATTTCGAATTCAAAGAAAGTTAGTATCAACATCGATTGAGATCTAATTTTAAATTTTCACGCTTGGATGGACTCATCCAGAGAAAAAGCGTGAGCAAGACAGAGAAAAATAGTGAGAGTAGATATTTATACGGAGAAAGATAAAACCAAAAAGATAACTTGTGGTACAGAGAATTTTGATACGATTCTGCATCCGTTTGATAAGTTTATATTCTTACAGACTTGAAATTTCTTCTTGATCACCTTCTTTCTTCGTTGAATTACTCTTCGCCTTCTTCCCTTTCCCTAATAATGACAGTACTACTCGGCAGGTCATCGTCCTTTCTCTGGCGTGGTATAGTAGTGGTGAAATAATGCTAGTAAGAGAAGACCCGATTCAAGTGGGAGAGAAATGACAGTCTTGAATGGAATCAATACGTGAGGGATATCTTCTCCGCTCAATTAAATGTATTAAATACCAGGAGCCCGTACCAAGGATACACATGATAGATGGAAATGCTTGTTATCAGATAAGACCATGCGTCTGAATGCATGGTTAGAGTATTGTGAATATTGATGAATGGGGAGAGAAAGCTGTCGCGAATATCATCATAGCGACATAGTATGACAATGAAATGCATTGACTCTTCGTGCCCATTTTGGCGTTAATCTCGCTCTTCCTTTGTATAGTTCTTCTCACCCCACCCCCCTCTCCCTCGATCTCTTCATCTCTCTATATTTCTTTCACTTTCTTCTTTAACACTCCTTCTTTCTGTCTCTCTCTTTCTCTCTCTCTCTCTCTCCCTTTCTCTTTCTCTTTCTCTCTGTACATATCTCTTTATCTATCTATCTATATTTATGTGTATGTCTGTCTATCTCTCTCCCTCGTTTTTCCATTACTTACCTCGCTTTCTATCGACACATTTTTCTGGTCATCCTTCCAGTAAACTCTCTCTCTCTCTCTCTATCTCTCTTTCTCTCTCTCTCTCTCACACACACACATACGCACACACGCACGCCGCACGATACGCACACACGTCTGTCTCCTTCAATGTTGCTAGTTCTTTCCAGTGTATTTACATGCCTTAATGGAAGGCAACTATAACATCCCTTTTCCGGACTAACAATAATATTTTTCTTTTAACGTTATGTAGTTATTACTAATGCATTCGTAAGCATCACGTCTTCACAATATTGTATTGTTACATAACACGGGCTATGTTTATAAGAGTACAGATTTTTACCACAGGGGGACTTTAGAGCTGGGAAAACATAAAAATGAGGGGAATTGAAATCCGATTATCCTCCACGACCCAAGGATGTTTAGACAAAAACTCTTCTCTGTATTTCGTAAACGCTTTCTACTTTTCTTTGCCCTCCGTTCGTACACTAAGCATTCTGAAGTACGTGATCCTATGCTTTTCAACGGCGCAAGTGTGAGCAAAGCCGGCAGACGACAACTAGAACACACTGCGATTGGCGCGAACCGAAAATTATATGTGAACCCTCATTGCTCGTGGCATAGCAAAGCGTTTGGAACATCATACAGTCAGTATAAGGGCGCTTGATAATAAAGGATATAGGCCTATACTATCATCAAGTTGTTGTGATCGAAGAGCTATTGTTGATTAGGAGGGAACCTGAACGTCAGAATGATTGAACATTTGAAAGAGGTTAAAAGGTTTGAAGATTCGTCGTCTGCGGAGCTACGTTACGCTTCGAGGAAGGAAGGAGATACGGAGAAGTCTTCTCACTCGGGTGACTACAATTGTCATGAACTGGTTTTAAAAGGTAAGCAAACATATTATGTTACACTCCATTTTAAAGCATGATAACAACTCAAGAAATTATTGTACGAATAATGAAAAGACCTTTCATTTGTGATTTCTTATTTATTTAATTTCCCGTTGTCGGAGAACTGTTCCATGTTAAACATATGACAGGTGTACGGATTTCGCATTCTCGCGAATTTTTTTATTTTTTATAGATGTTTAAATTTGGTGGTACTAATTTGTGATTGCCTAAAAACAACCCTGTTTTGGGATAACACATCAATCTCTATAAAGATCCTCACAAAAACCGTGTTAAAAAGATTGCAGTCAAAATACTGCTATCGCACCGAGATACATGACACATCTTACAAATAGTGTATTCATTTTCGGTTGTAAACTGATCATTCTGGACAGATGTTTAGAAATAGTTTGCGATCTGGTTTGACATCGTTCTTACTTTCATATTTTCACTGTGCTAAATTTGTCAGGCATAAATGATACTGAAAGCGCTTTGGTCGGTAACCTAATTATTAACTGGAAAGGTGCTTTAGAAGAAACAGTACCATCATCGATATTGTATTCCCTGTTTGATTAACTCAATGTTGAATTGTGTTTTCGGTGGGACGTCATATCAGTTTATGGCCCCTGTATATTAATCGATATGATTCAAATCAAAGTAAACATTTATTGATGTCCTTTATTTACTTATTGTATTTCATTGTTGTAATTGTTGTTGCTGTCTTTTTTGTTTCTTATTTTTGTTTTTGTTTCATTTTATGTTTTTTATATATATTCTTTTATTCGTTTTTATGTGGATCCTCCCCAAATACGTAATACTTTTTTTGTTTAATCTCTTTCCTGACTTTCTGTGGTAGAGCAAAAAGTAATGAACTTGTTTGTCCTTTGTCTGAATGCAAACACAACCGGTATCTGTCAGCGCCTCGATGTTTCCTTTCGGCGGTGTCTCTATCACTATGTTCTTCTTTCTGTCATGTATGCTAAAACGATTAGTATCTACATCTCCCATGATTACAAACTTCTCTAATAAGCAATCTTCATTTCACCACTTCATTATGCCGATTGCTTGAGACATTTAGACTTGGTGATATTAATTCCTAGCTGATTATAACGTCTAATGAAGAACCATGAAAACGTTGCTTACTTCACATTAACACTTCGATTGCTTTCTTCCCTTTGCATTGTTGCTCGTTTGCCACACGTACAATCTTGCACAAAACAATGCAGATACCGATTAGTGGCTTCATCAACTTCCGGTCTTGATCAGCTCAGCACCTGTATAGAATAAACTTGGACTGTAAACTGAATAATCTAGAAGCCTTTGGTAATTTGAAGCCTAAGACATGTTACAGATCATCTGTAAATCGCATGCAAAATAGTATCAATTTTTTGTTGTCTTCAGGTGACAATACCAGCTCACTAAATAATCGACTTGGAAAGTGAAACGGTTGACAAGAAACCATTTTGTTGATTTCCGGAAGAAGAAGGAGAAGAAGAACATTACACATTGATGGCAATTGTCGTATACACACCAGAATCTAAAATGTATTGAGTAAGAAAAGCTAGTTGCTTAATTACACAAGAAACGAACTTAATGGTGGGGTATGCCCCTGCCGTAATCCGTATCGGGATGTCATTAGAGCATTTGAATATAAGATGATGTCGGAGTGTTGTCGACAAGTCGGTCTCGTATTTTCTTATTGAAAGCCATTAATTGTCAAAATTGGCAACAACAAAAGACAACAACACTTTTGAATGATAGTGCCCCCCCCCCCAAACAAAACAAAAATCGGTATTTGTCAGCGCCTCGATGTTTCCTTTCGGCGGTGTCTCTATCACTATGTTCTTCTTTCTGTCATGTATGCTAAAACGATTAGTATCTACATCTCCCATGATTACAACATTGGCAACAAAACAAAACAACAACACTTTTGAATGATAGTGCCCCCCCCCCCCAGACACAACCGGTATCTGTCAGCGCCTCGATATTTCCCACAACGCTTTTGAATGATATCCCCCCCCCCCCATGTGATGCCCCTGATCCTATATACTTCGGATACCATATATTGAGAGTCAGGAGGGTGAACACTTGGTGTTAAAGTATATGAGTTTCTCTGGATACGTTACTCTAGAATAGTGAAATGGGATGTATAATGACATATTCATATCACATCTTAAAAAGCGACTCTCATGTATCCAAAGATACCATACATTGAGATGCGGAAAACAGGCATGCACTGATATTAAGCGCAAAGGCGTCACTGTCACGTACTTGCAGCAGCATCAGGGTGACGTTTCACGAAACCGCCGTTAGAACAAATCCGCCGATATCACATTGCAATGTGTGCATTGACATGAACATGCATTTCAATGTGATGTCTGCGAAATGATACTAATGACGGTTTCGTGCAACAATGCACTGGTGCCTTTTGATTCTAACGTCCCTCGGTAAACACCATGGAATAGGCAAAGTGCAAGCGGGGAGAATGACACGAAATTTGAACTCTTACCAGAGACCATAGCCATGAAGTGAGAAAGAGACATGAATTAATAATTCCAGAGATAAGATGCAGAGATACCAAATGATTTTACAGATACATTATGTTTCCGAAAACCCTAGGATTACTATCTATCTCTATCTATTATAATTATCTATCAATACATCTCCCTTGCACTCTGTATAATTATGTTTGCCCCTCTATTTCTTTCTCTCCTTTGCTCTATCTACTGTATATCCGTCTGATACCAATCTCTATTTCTATTTCTACCCTTTTCATGCAAGTGAACGAAGTAATCTGATTGAATAAATGAATAAAATTAATGTAGGAACGAGGAAGATTATTTTCTAGTGAAAGGATAATGACGTAAAGGTTTTAAAAGATGCACGATGACAATAAAAAGGGCTTATGAGCGATACTATTAATCGTAAAGCTAAGGATGGTTGTTTAGCTTGGTCATGGAGGTGGTACGAAATATGTCTTACAATATTTATTTGATGAATGAAGGCATACTAATTTAGTACAGCTATATCGCCATTCTTCGTCTTCTAGCTCACCCCCCCCCCCCTTCCTCTCGTTCCACTCCCATTCCCACCGTTCTAAACCACACAAAATATATTACCATTCCAATCCTCTCAACCCCCTTCATATCCCTCTTCACCCCTCCCCTCCCATCCCCTTCGAATCTCATTTAATAGTCATATTGCTTTTCTCCCCTTCCGATCTCTAACAAGTCTGTACATTCCCTCTTATCAGCTCATGAATGCCCACTTAACAGCTCCTCTGTACATCCTTATCAGCCCCCCCCCCCATCTCCTTACCAGCCCCTTCCATACCACCTTACCAGCCCCTTCATGCCCTCTTACACTCTATATACCCCTTTACCAGATCTTCCTTGCCCCCTTTCATGCCCCTCCATACGCCCTTACCAGCCCCTCCATTCCCTCTTATATGTCCCTCTATATACCCCCTTACAAGACCCTCCTTGCCCCCTTACATGCCCCTCCATACGCCCTTACCAGCCCCTCCATGCCATCTTACATGTCCCTCTATATACCCCCTTACCAGACCCTCCTTGCCCCCTTACATGCCCATCCTTACGCCCTTATACCCTCTTATCCCGATACCCATCCTCTCCTGATCTAAGACCCTCCCTAATGCCCCTGCCTACCACCAGAGTTCATTTCTTAGTTCATTCATGTCATATGAGAATCTGAATGAGAGATGACTGATAATGCACCATATAGAACGCGATTGAGTCTGGTATGATACTAACGATGTGCCAATTCCATTATCCTCACTCATCGCATTCTCATTGATCATGCGAGGCTTAATATCAGATGGAATTACCTCAATCCGATTCATATTAATAGGATAATTAGCATACGTCAGTTCTTAAGGATCGAGAAATAATCTTGCAGAGTGGCATACAAACTACCTCTGCAAATCATCTGATTATGGGCCCTATACATGTAATACGAAAAATCGACTCACAATTAGTCGTAAAGGTCTGCCGTGTCTCCAATGTTGCTGGTACATGCATCGTACCCTGCATTATTTAATTAATTAATTAGGTGATTAGGTAATTAAGTAACTAAGTAACATTTTTTGCCCGCCGGACAAATTAATGAACTACATTCTGCATTAAACTCATGCAAAATTGTATTAAAAACCTACTTTTATATTTCTTTAATAAGATTACATTTATCAATAAATTGCATGAATATATCTATGTAGAACAAATAATTCAATTTGGATAATCCTCCGTCAGGGTAGTATTCAAATAATGATAATTAAACCACTTATTGATAAACAAAAAATTGAAATAAAATCCTTGAGAGTTCACTTCTTCCCTATTATGTCTGGTTTCAAAAATAAAATTGAAACGGGTCATAGTGAAGAGGTAAACTCACAAGGATTGGTTTTAATCATTATGTATTTATGTATATATATATATTGATGTGAACTCTATATCACACACACCTACCCACAAATATACCCACAATATATATATATATATATGTATTTTGTGTGTGTGTGTGGGTGTGTGTGTGATATAGAGTTCACATCACACTTTGATTGCTACATGAATTAGCTTCTGCTAGGCTCATCATGAGAAAGGATTACCAGTCTGATTTTGAGATCAGTGCAGATAATCATCATCTATGAGAAGAATGCATTACCAGTCTGATTTTGAGATCAGTGGAGATTATATTCACAGCCTTCCATTCGCAATACCATTGCACAACTTGTGTCTGAGTTGACAGCTGAATTTAATAAGGCCATGAATAATAATTAAGTATTGTTCGTGCACTGTTAATTATTTGATTTGATTTTGATTTGATTTATTTATTTCTGTTTGATTTTCTTTTTCTTTTGCATTTTCACAAATATATAACAAACAAACATTGCAAATTTACACATGACAAAAGAATATATTATGTAGAATAAAGTAAGGCTGGCTGTAACTAATCGAAAACATCAAACAGGAGGGTTGACAAAGTAAGCGAAGCTTGATAGTATGACAACCCTCAAAGGATACATAATAATACAAATATGGAAGAACAAAGTATTGGTAAAAGGGGGAACATACAGAAAAAAGAAGAACAAAATAAAGAGGGGATGCATGATAATGGTATAATTATTATCACACCTCAGATTTTACTGTTTGAGATTCATAATATTCAACACTTTTACCCGCAATCACGACTGGCATAAAAGTATGTTTAAAATCTAATAATCATGATAACCATTCTTATGATATAAACTTTTGTCACGATAAACAGATTTGTATAATTATCAACGAATGAAATCAGAATAATACAATAGCATTTGGTTTCCCTTTTTTCTTCTTGACGCCCCCCCCCCAAAAAAAAAAAAAAAAAAACAACAACAACAACAATATTAACAAAAAAACATAAGCAAAACCAGCTTTGAATTACGTGATGCTGTAATTCGTCATTGATTATATTGATTTATGCACATTGCACCATGTTCCGTGTATTGATTGTAGAATGAATTGACACGTTTACGCTTCAGGAAACATTATAAATCATTTAATGGTAAATAGTATTCAGGTATATGCTTACATGTATCTGAAAGGGTAGCAATGCCACTCTAAAAAGCGTGATAGTTATAGTACCTATATAGAACATTCTATGGCATTATGACATGATGGCATTATTACTATGAGATTGCACGTTGCACGGATATTAACTATCCGGGAACCCCATGACCAGTGGCGTAGACAGGTTCGTACACCTGGGGGGGATGACTCAGGGGCGGATCTAGCTTTTTGCTAAGGGGGGGGGGTTGACCAAAATAATGACGATGCTCCGCATCGTCCACGAGCCGCGAAGCGGCGAGCCGATTTTTTTTGGGGTGTTTATTTGAACCCCGTAAGTGATGTTTTCCTGGCATCTATTAACACAATGGAGACCATAAAAAGCAGTGCATGATAACGTCTTTTTAAATCAAGTAACAGTTTTCTCTCCAGCGTGCGTTCTTTTTTCTTTTTTTTTTCTTTCTTTTTTCCCTTTTTTTTTGTTTGTTTGTTTTTTTGGGCCGCCCAAGGGGGGGGGGGTTTAAACCCCCTAACCCCCCCCCCCGTAAATCCGCGCCTGTTTAATCTTGTGGTTATCTTGTGGTTTCCAAACCACAAGATAACCACAAAATACTTGTAAGATTTTCTTTTTTTTACCGTCTGAATTGGCTTTCACCGTGTGAATGCGGCTAATAACAATAAACCCAATTACAATAATGATGAGGATTATTATTATCATCATCATAATTATTATTATTATTAATATTATAATTGTTATCATTATTATTATTACTATTATTATCATCATTATGACTTATTAAGTAAGCAAATATCATTCCCCAAAACCTGGGGGGATGATTGTACATGCCATCCCCCCACCTTGTGAGGTGGGGGGGATGCATCCCCCTCATCCCCCCCCCCCCCCGTTGTCTACGCCCCTGCCCATGACTACCATTGTACACAACGTCTCATCATATATCCTCCAAGTGACTTGTATATAGGGAAGCTGGTAGAATACTTGGTGATGGTTGTTAGATCGATCATCGTCGCATGTCAAATTGATTCTTCTGACTACCACTAATGACGGACCAGGTCACGTGCTTCTCTATGATCTATACATTCTTACGATGACACAATGGCCCTTGCAACAGATAGATGTATAGCCGCGAGAATGTCCGGCAGATGGTATACGGGGTTTAAACACGATAGTACCGATTATAATAATAATAATAATCATTTCTTGTATAGCACATCATACATTATGAAATAACATCTCTATGCGCTGCCAAAGAGCTTTAGACTTATTACCCTAGCTTTAGCTACGGCAGCCGTTATCACCGCACAGTGCATTTTAATGAATAATCCTACCAGGTACCCATTTACCTCACCTGGGTCGAGTGTGGCAAATGCAGATTAATGTCATGCCAAAGGACATTAGTGCCGCGGCGGTCCTCGAACCGCGAACCTTGTGATCCACAGTCCGGTGACATATCCATTCGACCACGACACCTCTATATATCCATGGTTCGAGTTATATAGGCGTGCAGAAATGGTCTAGGAACGTGAGACGTAGCTGTACTTAACGTTCCTAGACCATTTTCTTCACGCCTACATTTTCTGGAACACCCGTTGTCATGTCAGAGTTGAGAATTCTCGTACTTATATATATCTATTGAAATTAAATGTTGTGTTAAATCCTCCACCTCATTATGCTTTTATGCATGCTCAACAGAACTTGGGATGGTCACTCTAGTAACTTAAAGGCCCACTGCACTACTTGTAGCTACTTGCGCCCTCTATATACAAACAATGCCTAATCGGTGACCATTGGTCCCCCATGATCCTCTTTTTCTTATGTTAACTGAGAGCTGAGTTGATGAGATAACCACCTGTCCAGTGACCTTGCAGGGCGGTCTAATCCCTCCTGTAAACTATGGCAGATAAGCTTTAACACTTGCAGCTTTGATTATTTTAGAGGGAGCATCTTTAAGTTCAAGTTTATTTGTTCCTCATCCTACAAAAAATAAAGGCATACATATAAAATACAAATTATACAATACATGTAGTATATATAAGCACGTCTCAATGATTTTCAATTCATATAATAGATTAAGTAGAATGTGAGGAACCTATTTAAAAGCAGTGCGTGTACAGGTATATTATAGTAATAATATGTATTGTAGATGTAAAAACCGTAGCAGTATATAGAGAAAGACGTAATTCAGAGGGGGACATTTAAAACACAATGGAATAAAGAGATTTGTATACTAAACAATGCATTAGCACCAATACCCAGAGTCACCCGGTTAAAATGCGTTTTCAAAATGCGTAGCTACACCCGACTTGATAAATACACTGTTGGTCATAATGGTGGAATATTTATTTTTACCCCAGTTTAGGGAAGGATTTTAAAAAATTATTTATTTCTAATAGATCTAGATAATGGCATACATTCTCAGATTTTATTGAATATTAATTTGCGAGTGTTTGTTATGCGTGACTGCTTAATCATATGTGTGCTACTATGCTAATCAGCTAAGGGACCTACGTCCATAAGTCATAATTGACAGTAATGAGGATTAATGCCTCACAAAATGGCACTAATATATAGCTTATCGACACGATTTTTACCCTGGGGCCTCACAGTAACGAGGCCATTGCTTAGCCCCTGAATCATGACTCTACGCAGTGTTTGCTAGGGTACGCGGCCCCTTCCACAAATCCCCCAAAACAAAGAAAATTCAATAAATTGTCAAAAATTCATTGCATTTTCCCCCGGCCCCCAACAGGAAAAATTCCTCTGTGTGGTCATGCCTTCAACCATAATGCATGGCCCTACAGAGGAATTTTTGACAATTTATTGCATTTTCTTCGTTTTGGGGGATTTGTGGTGGCGGCTGCGTACCCTAGCAAACACTGCGTACAGTCATGATTCAGGGGTTAAACAATGGCCTCGTTACTGTGAGGCCCCAGGATAAAAATCGTGTCGATCAGCTATATTAGTGCCCTTTTGTGAGGCATTAATCCTCATTACTGTCAATTGTGATTTAAGGACGTAGGTTACCTAGCTGATTAGCATAGTAGCACACATATGATTTAGCAGTCACGCAAAACAAACACTCGCAAATGTATGCCATTATCTAGATCTATTAGAAATAAATAATTTTTTAAAATCCTTCCCAAAATTGGGTAAAAATAATTATTCCACCATTATGACCAACAGTGTACATACAGGCAGTCATGACAATGGCGTAGCGTCCATTGAGGGGCGATATAACGATTGTGGGAGGGGGGCACCGGTCTTACTCGGAAATTTGAATGTTTGGTTTAATATTACTGATTATTAGAGGGAGGGTACGTGTAGGAGGTACAATGTAGTCCAGGCATCTTGTATTGTTATCGTCCCTTTTCCCCTTCAACCGGTTCACCTTCTCTTTATTTTTTCTGAATTTCTTTATTTTTATTTTTTCACCACTCCACGGGGGGGGGGGGGGGGGGGGTTCCCCATGTCTCCTGTAACCGCGCCGCTGCATACTGACCTCACTTGGAGGAATGAATACCTGACGCGTATAAGTGCTTGGGAATATTACCACTCCAAGACGTGGATATGAAAACATATAGAGATAGAATGACC
>JAVYIG010008702.1:0-20000 GCA_035222895.1 Strongylocentrotus droebachiensis | reverse complement strand
TATGTTTGGTACATTAAGTTTTTTTTCCTGGGATCTAATCGTTCTTTTTTTTACACGCTGCAAAGCCTTGTAAGCCTTTCTTCGAACAGCTTGTACATTCTTTTCCCAACCATGGATAGTATAGTTTGTTTTTTGACGGAAGATATAATCTTGTTCTGGTTTCCTACTAAAGAAAATCTCGAAAGGAGATTTCCATCCAAGGACCTTTTTCGGGTCCTCGTTTAGGAGTTTTGTATAAGAGGGAAGCTCTTTAACCCAGTTGATACCCTTTTGTTTGTTTACAATATAATATTTACATGATTAAGAAATCGTCGACGGTCAACGAACCATCGAATCGGTCCCTCCTCTGTGTGTTATATACCATTTTGACTGATTCGTCAGTTCGTGTGACCGCCGACCAATCATTTATTTGTGACGTGTTGTATCCACATATGTAATAATGTAATTTATTTTTTAAATGAAAAAAAAGAGGAATAAGATGATGGGCTTAGTTTCGAAGATTTGTTTAAATGTCTATTTCCTTTGAAATAACCGGGTCTGGAGGAAAGACTACGCTCTATACCCATGTTATTCCACAGGAATGAGATGGTGAGGTCTTAGTTTGAAGATTTTTTTTTTTAAATAACCGAGTCTGAAGTAAAGACTACGTTCTAATCCCATGCTTTATTACCGGGTCTTAATTTGGAAGATAGAGGGGTCTTAGTTTAAAAGGTTTTTTTGTTGTTTTGTTTTGTTTTGTTTTGTTTTTTGTTTGTTTTTTAACTTTTGAAAAACCGGGTCTGGAGGAAAGACTACGCTCAATACTTATATATGTTCTTCCACAGGAATAAGATGATGGGGTCTTAGTTTTGAAGATTTTTAAAAGTTTTGAAATAACCGGGTCTGGAAGAAAAACTACGCTCTAAACCCATGCTTTAATACCGGGTCTTAGTTTGGAAGATGGTGTGGTCTTAGTTTTGAAGATTTTTTAATTTTTTTTGAAATAACCGGGTCTGGAGCAAAGACTGCGCGCTATACCCATGCTTTATTACAGGGTTTTAGTTTTAAATTCGACAAAATATCCCTTCAAATTTATTACATTTGTGGGTAAAGTCATTATTACATTTGTGGGTGATTCAAAATATCACTTAAAATTTATTACATTTGTGGGTAAAGTCATTATTACATTTGTGGGTGAAATTATTACATTTGTGGGTAAAGTGTTATTACATTTGTGGGTGTTGTTACATTTGTGGGTAAAGTGTTATTACATTTGTGGGCGTTATTACATTTGTGGGAGTTATTACATTTGAGGGTGTAACCCCCCCCCCCCCCCCCCCGAATGACAAGAAAAACCCTATTCTGGTTATACTATACATTATACATGTTAAAGTCAACCATTCTGGCAGCAAGATTGCTTCTTTGATCATAATACCACGTAAATTATGTCCATCTAATCTCTTTCTGCTTGCTCCCGTGAAATAGGTGCATCCAACACCACCACGTCAATGGATACACCGCCAGCGGGCGTCCTGTCCCGCGCCCGCCCGGTGTTCCGGGTTGCTGCCTTACTGTGTATGGTGCTCGCTGTGTCTCTAGTTCCTTCTATCACCTTGTATCATCGGGTCAGAGAGCTGGAAGGACGAGTATTGAGGCAAACACGCGACCTGTCTGAGTTGAGGTTAAGAGAGGATGAGGGGTTAACGGGTGTTGGTGAGGTGGAGGATGCCCGCTACATCGGGAGGAAGATGCTAGCTGAAAGCTGTGATTGCCCTCCAGGTAAAACGCTTGTCCTAATAATTTATGATGCAATGTGATTGGTCATGGCCAGCTACAGTCTGCTTCCCAACTTCTCTCTTTCGGTGGTTTGAAAACGTACTGGTGTAACTGTAGGCCCACATTTAACATCAGGAAACTGCGTTCATATGGTACATAATTATGTAATTTTGCAGCACATAAGTAATTATGTAAAGTCATGTCAGAATTTAAATAAATCGATCATCATAATTATGCGATAATGACACGATCATTTTTTTTTTCTTCATAATTTTGTTATTGATTTTTTTCTTCTTCAAATCAGTTTTTTAATAATAAAGCTGTTTTTCATTAAGTAATCTTTTAATTCGTAGATAATCGTAGGACAGGTCTGATATCACTACGATCCTTTCGAGCCAGAAGCTTTCATAACCTAGAGAATCGTTGCAGGGCTGCCAACCTTTTGAAAGAGTTTGGATTGAGACATTGCGAGGGAGCGAAGCGACCAAGCCCGAGGCCGGTGTGGAAGGGGGGTGTCCCCCCTTCCACGGTAGGGAGCTTTTACAATTTTGCAATTGAAATGGTGCAATCTGGTGCATATTTTAACCCTGATTCCACAAATACATAAGGCAGGATTCAAATAGGTTAATTGATTTCATGAAGTACACTGACCTTGAAAAAATACAAACTTCCACATTTGTAAGTGCATTATTCCAAATCAACTGTCTTTATAAGCTTAGCAGTTGAACCTCAGACACAGTCACACTCTCAACACACTCTTTCTGGAAAAAAATTAAATCAAAATTTCGTTCTCAATAGAATACACAGAACATAGTTAATATAACTGCCATATCAATAATATATACAAGCACCCTTCCAAAATCATTCTTACTCTCGTATAAACGATCGAAACCATGAATTTCAATATTTCAAGACAAGAGTTTAAACTCACCTGTACCGGCTGAAGCCTGAAGTACTGTACCATATGGCCGATCTGGTCTTAGAGGGCTAAAGAGGACGGCCCAGGCCCATTATCCGATCGCAAACACTGAGCCACCCGGGCCGGGCCGGGCTGGGGGCCGGGCGCGATGTACAGCGATGACAGGCCATGGCATCGACACTCGCTTGTCGTGTCTCGCACAAAAACCCCGCTTCATAGTAAAGTGACGACGTCACTCGCACACGCAGGATAAGCCAATCGCAATTCACTATCTTGTCTTTGCGCGGCAAACCGAAACCAATTTGCATTGATGGTTTAGCTTTGCGCATGTGTGGTTAAAAAAATGTTGAAACTTTCGGCAGGGATATTGAATATCCGATATAATAGACTTTTTTTTTTTTAGTTTCTATTTTCGGGGTTCAGCGTGAGAGTTCCTATGATCAGCGTGAGAGCTTGAGAATGGGGTGAATTGCGTGAGACTCACGCAGATTGCGTGAGAGTTGGCAGCCCTGTCGTTGTAGTCTTATTTGTTCATGTATATTCATTTAAAATGATTTTTGCACATTCTTCCCAAATCGGGATCACAGTCAGACCGTACTGTGTGCGGCGGGCTGATTGAGAAGAATCCATCCTCTGTTTAATCTTCATCTCATTCAATCTGATACAATCCGATACAGGCCCAAAAGGAGATTCAGGACCACGAGGTGAACGAGGCAGACAGGGATCTACGGGCAGAAGAGGTAAGAGAGAAAGAGAGGGAGAGAGACAGAGAGAGAGACAGAGAGTGAGGGACAGACATAGAAAGAGAGAGTGAGAGGCATGCACAGAGAGACAGAGAGATAGAGAGGGAGGGAGTGGGAGAGACAGAAACAGAATCAGAGAGAGGAAGAGAGACTAATAGAAAGAGAGGGAAAAGAGGGGGCAGAAAATAAGAGGAAGTGAGAGAGAAGATGGACGGAGAGAGGGGGGGGGGGGGTGAGAGAGAAAGATATATATAGAGAGAGAGAGAGACAGAGAGAGAGAGAGAGGAGATAAACGTACTTTAAGAATAGTGTTAGAAACGTTAACCTGTCCACATCATTTTGTAACCATGCTCCCAGTGGTTTCCTCGTTGCAAGAATGCGAACTAATGGATTATTAATTCAATAATTCATTTCAAATGTCCAACTTGGTGTATGAGAGAATTACGAAATTATTTTATGCATTAGGTCTAATGGATGTTGTCGTTGATTTTAGAGGCAAGGATTATTTTCTTTTCAATCTAAAACTAAAGAAGTAACTGCGATTTCAATGTGGTGTATCTCCGTTATTTATATTACTGAATTCAACATGATAAAGGTTGTGTCCAGCATTTAAAGGTACTACATCTACTATTTTAATTTTCGAGTGCATGTTCCATTGTCGGTAACATGATGTGTATTGGGTGGTATGCATCGGTCTATAGCATCATTTTCATGCATTCTAGGTATTTCCAGGCAATATCAGTAATCATAACGACACCATGTCACGAAACCGTCATAAGTAAAGCTCGTCGACATCTTGTTGAAACACGTGTATGGAAATACACACGCGTTTCAATGGGACGTCAGCTTACAAGGAGTTTACTTTTTTTCTTCTTTCTTATGTTGGGGCATATCAAATATCAACCTGGGCTCAGTCTAATAAACAGTTGCGACTATAATCGCAACTTTTTTGCGATTGATGTCAAAAGCAACTATGTACATAAGAGATAGGTGACTGTAAGTTGCGATTGATTGGAGGGCTTTCGATTGATTCGGATCAATTGTAGCTCTTTGTTAGACAGGGCCCTGGAGTTGTCCTCTTCACAGTGAAAAAAAGAGAATCTGATCATGTTTCTTTTTTGGGCTTCAGGAGAGAAAGGGGATCCAGGAGAATCTGGCGTAGATGGCGTGTTTGGACAGGATGGGGATTTAGGGGTTAAAGGAGACAAAGGAAACCAAGGCCTGCCAGGTGAATCAGGTAGGTCATGACGTCATCAACTATTTCGTCACCATCATCGTCAATATCGTAGTCACGGCCATCATCGTGTTGATTATATTCCTCAGAAATATTATAATACAAAATGCATCGAGTATTGTACATCGCCTTCAAATTCCGCTGCTCCCTCATTCTATCTATCTCTCTCTTTCTCTCTCTCACTCTCTCTCTCTCTCTCTCTTCCTCCCCCTCTCTCTCTCTCTCTTCCTCCCCCTCTCTCTCTCTCTCTCTCCCCCTCTCTCTCTCTCTCTCTCTCTCTCTCTCGCTCGCTCTCTGTCTTGCAAATACCTATTCAATCTCATTTACAATCCATGTATTAGACCATTTTACATAATTCTCCAAGTTCATTTTACTTTTTTGTATTTGTTTACATTTTGCTTTGTTTTATGAATTATTTGTTTGATGATTGATTAATTGTCTGAATTTTTTTCTTCTTCATATTTTAAATACTGTTCCTGCTCAATGCTCTCTCTTATCCCTTTTCGTCATTCTCGTTTATCTATATAGGACCAGCCGGTCCCAAGGGCGTGGCCGGTGGCCCTGGTCAGCCTGGTATTGGAGGCCCCCCTGGTCTACCTGGCCCCCAGGGTATGAGAGGACAACAGGGTGGGGAAGGCCCCCCTGGACCCCCTGGACCACAAGGACCTCCAGGTATTTTAGAGGCATGGTCTTCATATTGTCTCATTAACTAATTTTATTTATTATTTTATTTATTGATTGATTGATTAATTAATTTATTTATAATATAAAATAAAATAAATAAATTTCTAATCTAATATAGTGTACAATGTTAATACTTCATAACAAAACAATTTGTATGAATATCTGTTACATTAACAAGAATTTAATTTTTTAATTGTAGCTATTTGCTTGATTAAAAGCCTTTCGCAAAACTATTTAATAAAATTAGTGAAATAATTATGTAACTTTTTTTATTTTTCACTTTAAAAAAATATTATCATAGGAACTCCGATGACTGCGGGATTGGCTTCAACGCAGGTAGGTTGAAATAGGAAAACAAGATCGACTGAAGTTGGATTTTAACTATGACAGGCCGTTCATGCCACCAGTAACTGTAACCATTCCTGGTATTGATTTCTCAATGGTCACAAATCTACCGAATTACATTTTTTGATTGTTCATTATTGAAGGAAAAAATATTATCTAAAGATCATAATAGTGAGACCAATGGAGTGAGCAACCAGTGGCATGAATGGCCTGTCATAGTTCAAGTCTATCTTAAGTCTATCTTAGTTTTTGTGAAACTCCCCCAGATATACATCGAGTATTGAACTTTTCATTCGATTTGATGTATGTTTTTACAATAAATGTACGCACATACGTGTATATAGCAGACAGTAATTACATACATTTGTAAAATTGTATTATAGCTCCAGAGGCTACCAGCTCACTATCATTAGAAAGATAACAAAGACATGAAAAGAACTTGTATTTTATGTTATGTTATACAATCTGTAGATAATTAGACCGGTAAAGCACCGAAAGCCTTGTCCGTGCATTTATTACCAGTAGCCTCGATTATCGTAATGTACTACTATTTAGCTTACCAGATTCACAAATAATAAAGTTGCAGCTTGTTCAGAATGCATGTGCAAGACTTGTGTCTTATTCCTCATATTCCTCATCCCCATATTACACCAGGGGGGTGATTCACTAACTGGGAACGATATCGTTCCTAAGAGCAATTTAATCTCATTTGGGATCGATTTTAGCTGTTAGTGAATCACCCCCCCCCCCCCCCCCCTCCTGTTACATTGCCGATAAGGCATAGAATCGGATTCAAAATACTGTTGCTAGTTTATAAAGCATTGAATGGTCAAGGCCAAATTAAATGTCTGAATTATTATCTTTTAAATATCACATCCATATCCACATAACATGTGAAGTACGCTGCACGCAGGACAAGCTGCTTCTGAAGCTACCTCACACAAAAACAAAAGTTACTCTTGGAAATTGTGCTTTCCGTTGCGCCACTCCAAAGCCTTTGAATAACCTACCACTATACATAAGCAAGCCTTATTATGTTGATGTCTTCAAAGTTTTGTTGAAGACGCACTATATACTTGAGATTTTGATTGTTTTATTTTTATTGTGTAACTATAAATAAGGTGTTGTTTTCAAAACAGCGTAGAAGATTATATCAATATAATAGTTGTGCCCTATGAATTGATTAATCATTATTAATATTAGTTGTAGTAGTAGTAGTAGAAGTAGTAGTAGTAGTAGTAGTATCATTAATAATATTGTCATTATTAT
Organism: Strongylocentrotus droebachiensis; assembly: GCA_035222895.1. Lineage (NCBI taxonomy): Eukaryota > Metazoa > Echinodermata > Echinoidea > Camarodonta > Strongylocentrotidae > Strongylocentrotus > Strongylocentrotus droebachiensis. The sequence goes on along the minus strand of JAVYIG010008702.1, from coordinate 13,051 downwards.
AGCACTCATTAATAATATTATTGTTATAGCACTCCTACGTATTTTGCTGTCTTTCATCCATTATGAAATATTTTCCTCTTAATAATCAAATTGATGAAAATAAGAAGGCGAAATTTTCTTCTTTTATGATTACGTAGAAGACCGTTTCTTTTTTGTTTTATTTTCAGCTCGGTACTTCTACTTCTCCCTTAGCTGCTATACACCTTCAGGCAATGCCAGAAGATATTTATTCAGGACTAACACGACTAGGTAAATAATATCATCGTATAGGGCCTATTCCTCAATGTTTCGTTTATGTAATCCTGAGGCTAATTCAAGTAGCCCCCCCCCCCCCCCCCTCCCTCACCAGTACCTAGGATCCGGGGATGGGTGTAGACCACAGACCTTTATGAGGAAAAATTATGGGGGAATACTTTTAATTTAATGGAAAAAATCCACCCCTCTCACAAAACTAATTTGGGGACTGAGGGGCTGGACGCATTCCAAAAGTCACATTTATAGGAAAAGGGATTCTCCAAATAAATATGTTTAGATAGGTGTTTGGTCTTCTTACCCCCCCCCCCTCCCCACTCTTTCCTCCGCCTCTCCCAATGTCCCTAAGTCTCGAGGGAGTGGAGAAGCTAGGAGATGGGCGGTATACCCACTCCCCCTTCCATCCCGGTCAATCAATAGTCTGCAAGCACAAACCCTGGTCAGTCGTAAAAGTGAGTCTGCACTATAAGACTAACTTCTCTCAAGGCACAATGATTTTTTGATTAAGTGTCAAATTAGGGTCTGTGCCTGCAGACTAGTCAATCAAAGAGCCTATGTAGCACTGTGTGGTTCTTGAATCTTACATTTCTGGAAATTTCCTGCGCAAAAATAATGTCGGGATAAAAATCGCCCCATCACTTACAACCCTACATTGGATCTGCTTTTAATTGTTATTGCATCGCAACGAATTGAATCTAAAAACCATTTCATGTATGCCTCTTCCGTTCTGTATTGAATAAACAACATGTATGTATATGTATGCATGTATAGTATCCAGTTTACGTTGAAATTACAATACTTAGCAGAAAATTAACTGGATCTCCAAGATAAGCAAAATGTTGATGCCCTACGAGCCCTGACAAATTAAAAACATACTTTATAGCGATAAAATTCCATCACAACGTAATCATTTTATCCTGTTTCAGATGAGTATGGTCACTTAAACTCTTGGTTTATTAGCACCACAACAGGAGGGTTTTCACTTGGTCGCGATGGCAACGTAACGGTGCTCTCTCGCGGGCATTACTATGTCTACAGCAGTGTGAGTATGATATCAATGTATACGCTTCCTTTGTTTTAAAAGTCGTCTTCTATTCCATTCGCTCTGTGGGCTATAGCTGCATGTGTGCATGGCCATGGTGCTGGGATAATAAAACAAAACAAACAAACAAACAAGAAAAACATTCACGGTGCGTTCCCCAAAGAAGAGACGTTATATATTATCTCATCTTAGCCGAAACTTATCCATTATGAGAAAAGATAAAATTGTCAGTATAGTCCCTGTAAAAATATAAAACTGGTCTAAAAACTCATCTTTTTATAAATTGCTTTTACATAGATCGACATCAGTTTTCTAAGTCTGTTGTCTGATTTTTGCATATTTGCATGTTCTTATTTTTCTTTTCCGCATTGAGCACATAAGTCATGCGGAGTTTACGTTATTTAGTTATACTGTACTACTGTTATATTAATAATAATATTCAGCTTTAAACATTATTTGTGGCTTACACCCAGTAAATAAGATCGATTGGTCGATCTGTGGTATTGATTGCCGCCGATACGGCACCATGTTTTTTCAATTACAGATCGATCAATCGATCTTATTTACTGGGTGTAAGACACAAATATGTTTAAAATATTGAAAATTTTCCCAGGAAGCATTACATTTATAAAAAAAATATTCAGCTTTTATATAGCGCTTGATACAATGTCTCTAAGCGTCTTACATAGTTATTAATGAAAAACTTTTCATGTGTATGTAGGTGCTGTTCTACGATAAGTCTGCTTTCTACGGTGCTTCAACGAATATCAACGGTGTTCCTTTCCTTAAATGCATGGGTGTAAGAGGTTCTGCTTTTGCAAGGTAAGAAATTGTAGAGGTGCCGTAGTCGAATGATTTAAGCACTTGACTTCGAATAAAAAAATGCCGAAATGACAGCAATGTCCTTTAGCAATGCATTAATCTACCGTTGCCACTCCGTACCCAGGAAAGAAAGGGGGACCTGGTAAAGTGACGAAATCCTTTATGTTTAGTGATTGTCATATGTAGAGGTGTTGTGGACTAGTGGATAAGTCACCCGACTGCAGATCACAAGGTACGGGGTTCAAGTCCCGCCGCAGCACTAATGTCCTTTGGCAAGACGTTAATCTACATTTGCCACTCTCCACCCAGGTGTAAATGGGTACCTGATATGCTTGAGCGCTAGTTACTTTGGCAGCTCGGCTACGACCAGGGTAATATGTGTACAGCGCCATGAGCGTCAGAACCTGGCGGATACCGGCGCTATATAAATAACCATATTATTATTATATGCTCTCACGGTGACCATAATGGTGGAATACTCCCAAGGGAGTGGAGATGGTACACATTGTGTGTGAATGAATCCGATGATCCGGGTAATAACATAAGCGCTTTTTCGTATCGAGCGCTTTTATAAATCCAGATTAATATAATTTAGACCTTTTCATATAGTTTTAAAGTATCAATCGTATATAATATATCAGCTTGCTGTTATAGTTAACCTCTGTAGTTATAATGTGCAAATATGTGTTTGCCTATATTTTTCTTCATTTAAAAGGGTTTTTATCACTATCTTTAATGATGATTTTTTTTTTTTAAATCAATAATCCATATGGTAAATGTGATTGAGCAAGATTGTGGGAATAACGGAATATTTCATATTAAAACGAAGTCGTGTTTTCTTTTTTCATTAATTCGCTTATCCATCAGGAGCAACGCTCATGGTCGAAAATAATTTAAAGAATATATTTGAGGAAGGATGCTGTACTAAGAGTTGGGTAATATGAAATTTGTAGGCCTGTGGAAAATGTTTACATTGGTCTGAAGAATAACTCTCAATATAGCAACTTATTACCCCCCCCCCTCTCCTCTCTCTCTCTCTCTCTCTCTCTCTCTCTCTCTCTTTCTTATTTTAGATTCGGATCGTGCAAGTCCAGTGGCGTGATGCTATTGGAGGCAGGTGATCACGTGGGTGTTGTGTCGTCATACCCCTCACGAACAGTGGACATGCGCCCTGACTCGACATACTTCGGCTTCATTAAGCTAACGTAGCATGTTGACATAAAACCACAAATTCGGAATACAGAACGGGCCAGAAACCAGTGGCAGATCCAGGGGCATCTGGGGCACGTGCCCCCCCCCCCCACAAAAAAAAAAACGTGCCGACGATTTTTTGTTTTTTGTTGTTGTTGGTTTGTTTGATACGGACTCACATTTGTGAGCCCCTCGGAGTGGTGTATCCCCCCCCCCCCCAACCAACGAATCCTGGACCTGCCACTGTTAACAATAATTATCTAACATCATTATCCCATTTATTCTTTATTCTTTATTCTTTATTTTATTTAACCTTTTCCACATATTTGTGTAACATTTCGTTAACTATCAAGATTTTTTCCCGTTATTTAGGTGTAGGTTGACTTTAAATTACTTCATTTTAGCCCCCGTGGGGTTGGTCATTTTGTGTGTGGCAAAAGGAAAGAGAGAAGGCGAAAGATTGTGGTGCGATAGAAATTAGTATAATGAAGATTATAATGATGCCATAATCATTATTTGTTCAGTTCCAAATTCAAATGTGTTTAATTTCAGCATAAATCCTTGTTCAGTTATATTATTATTATTATTATTATTTATATACTGCGCTTTTTCCAGAGTGGTCAAGAGCGCTTACAACAACAATATCCTACAAAAAATGAAAATGAAAAATTACATAATCCTAAAAATCTGGATTACAAAAAGAATTGTTTTAAGTCCCTCTTTGAATGAAGAGACAGATGGTGATTGCCTGAGTATTAAGGGTAGCCTATTTCAATATTTAGATGCAGTTATAGTGAAAGTCCTATCTCCAGCTAGTTTCCGTGTGATGTTGTATATGTGATATATTGTATTCGAAATTGCGAATTAGATCTCGTGCGAAACTGATATTTAAAGGCTTTTAAACACCATACAGTATTTTTGTACAGATGCACATGAAGGATGAATAATCTTGGAGACTACTTTATTATGAAGAAGAAAAAATGAAGGGTCTTGGCGACAGATTACAAGGTTTTTTTGTTTCTCGTGTACTATTCAACAATCTTAAATGGAGGAAATGTATATTGTAGTCAAATGAGAAACCTGACTACGTATCATATATTCTCTTGTATGAATGAAATCTGTAAATGAATAAACTTTATTAAAATAATGTTTTATTACTGTAAATGAATAAACTTGTAAGTAGCATATGCGTACGTTAAGCTTGGTTAGTTGGATTTGAGTTTCAGCGAAACAAAGTGTATTCATTTTTTTACTGGTTGTGAAATATGCTTATTGTTTGTTTTTGTTTTATAAAGAGCCAATTGTGAAAATGACCAAGCAAAATAATATTGACAACTACACAAGTACTACTCTTGTCTTTATTTATGTTGGTTCCGAATCACCACTTTACAATTGATCGTTTTAGACCAATATGTACTTACAAACCGTATGAAAATCGACGTTGAAACTTGATATAACTTCTGACATTATACCCTTAGACTTTTTGAACTGAATATTGAAGAAGTTCGTTCTTCCTCTTATCCTTCTTCTTCTTCTTCTTTTTCTTTTGCATTATTTTCTTCTTCTTCTTGTTTAAAATAAGGCAATGCCGGAAAATCGACTACAATTTATATTACCCATCAATGATTAGAGAGCTCTTACATATTCTATAAATACATTTGTTCGATATTATACTTACGTTAACTTGTTTTACCTATCGCTTTGTGTACATACGTTGTATTAAAAAAGGGCATTTTTAGAAACATATAACTTTAGTGTACTCGAAGTTGTTATTACCTGTGTTCAGGGGCGGCGATTTCTTTTCATGACCCGGGGGAACGAAAAGGGACCAGTGGCTTAATGAGCAAAATCGTTGGGGGGGGGGGGGCAGATACAAAAAAAAAATCCACATCACAACCACTCTTATATGTTACATGTATACCCCGCGGAACGTTTTTCAAAGCGTTTGGGGAGGGGGGGGGGGGGTAGCGTATTGCGTCGGGTCCAGGGGCAAAGCTCCGGCGGGGTCAAGCCCCCGAAAGCTCAGGGGTTTTATGCACTTAATTACGGTCAGATGAGGATATTTTGATACCTCATTTGTTGCACTGTCAGGTCACTATTCTTTCTTAATCCCTTCAACATACTTTTTCAAAAAAGTGAGGGGGCCGGGCTCGATCTTCCCCAGCCCCGCCGGTCCGCATATTTTGTATATCACTGGCATCGAATGAGAAATAAACAAAGTTTGAATTTTATTTGGGGGGCAATTGTGCCCCCAAGCCCCCCATCAGTACGCCAGTGTGAGGGACGTGGAAGCATAGTGAACAAGAGGGGCGAAGGTGACGGAAGTGAATACCCCTCAGGTTTTTGAAGTTGTGTTGTATTAAAAATTACATTCCTTAGCAAAACTTTAGTATAAAACCAAACAATATACCTTTTTTTACATTTTGTTCATTTGCCGGTAATTAATGTGCAGTCCGAAGGGTTGTAAATATTTCAGTTTAGTAGGTACATTTTAGTAAGTAGGGAGCTTGGGCATGGATGGGTTGAGAAGGTAAAAAAGGAAAGGTTAACAAAATAAAATAAGATGGATGTTTTATAAAAAGAGATACAAAATACAAATACAGAATGAGTGATGGGAGGATATGAATGATCGCGGGGATGGACAATGAACAGTAGACTGACAATATTATAGTAGGGGATTTTATCATTCATGGTTCTGAAGAAAGGTAGGGTGGGGAGCATGATAATATAATTCACTAATATGGACTCCGACGTTTATCCTGACCCCCCCCCCCCCCCTTAAGATCGTAAATTCTGTATAGGTTGTCATATCTTTACCGTGGTGGCGCTATATCCAAATGAACACAGCTAGTTTTGAGTATAGAGAACTATAGAAAATATTTTTCAAAATATACCCAATGACATAGATTCACATTAATCAATCATAACGCCGATGATATACTACATTGCAATCAAGTATACCAATCTCTTTCCAAATTTCATCTTTATACTATTCATTTCTTTTCTCTTACCACATCTCTCCGTGTCTCTATTTCATCCTCCTCCTGTACCTCTCTCTCTCTCTTCCCCTCCTTTCCCTCTTCTTTTTCCGGTATCTCTCTCTCTTCTTGTATATCTTTCTCTATGACTCTCTCTATTAATAATCATTATTTTCCACATATTCATAAAAATAATAAAATGTTGATGAAATAAAAATGACTCAACATATACGTGTCATTTTTTGGGTCAAAATATATTAAAATCTTTATTTTCTTTACTTTTCCATACAAAATAAGCGAATCTGATTAAAGTGGTTGGCCCAGAGTACTTGTTTAAAATTTAAAAAAGAAACATGTCAAAAGAGAAACTCCTAAATTTGTCCTTAAAGGTGAAATTCAAAGAAAATCACAAATATGTCAACTAATGTATCAATAGAAACTGGTAAGCTAACAGATGGCCATCGTACAAGTTTTAGGTCAAATACATATCGGATGATTTATAAATATACAAATACAACCACCTCCATAGCAGCTGGGATATACGAGAGATTCGCCGGAAAAATAGCGATGTTTTAATGACGTCACTATATGGACCAATACTGCCCAAGCAGACGACAACCCATAAAGAATGAACATAATTGCAAAGCTATTATTTGTCAAATTATAATGAGTTTAGTGTATATAAATGTAATGGCATGTCAAACCATTCAAAAGGGGATATGACCCGATTCTGATGACTAAAATCTTTTGCTTGTAAATACACAGGATAGGGGTTAATTATCAAAGAAACCAGACTTTCAAATTGAAAACCCCCCGGAATAATATTAAGGACGGCATTTGTTCCCTCTTGAAACGCCGAACATACGCCGGTGTGTGCAGCTGAATATACAATGGCGTCTTATTTTGTTTACAAGCGACAGATTCCTTTTTTTTTGTATCGCTGCATTTGTCATCAAAATAAAACCATGCACAGGGTTTAGAGTGAGGCAATAGATTATACATTTAGCCTGACGGTAGTGAAGTAAGAGAAAGAACTCAAGAGAAGATGAAAAACAGGCACTGAAAATGTGTGAGATGACATGGGACATCGTCTGCTTGTGCACATCATGTCCATACTGTGATCTCACACATCTCAGCAGCGTTCGGAGAGCTCTTCAGGCGCTATGTCGGGGCTGTATTTAAGCGTTTTGTAATTTATAATAATCATAACTTTGAATGTTTCCAAGCATTGAATTTTGATAACCTTGTCGAATCAAAGTTTTAACTTTGCAATAATGAAAATACAGTTAGTTTTTAAAATCAATGAATATCTACTTTAAGGTTTTGCGAAGCACAACCACACGGATGGTGTTGATCTTGTGGGATTAATTTTTTATTAAGATGATACCTACAATTTCGCACTCCAGCAAAGCATAGAGAGTCAATGCTAATGCATATTGACCTCTAGAGCTGCACTACGTGCTAATAGACCGCAATTGCACACATGAATAGTCAATACACAAATAACACACAAGTGCACACAATGATGCCGATGTGGCTGAAAGCAAATTTGACAGTAGACTCACGATTTGAATTTTCAAATCATTCTTTCTAACATTGGTAAGATGAAACAATGGATTTTACTGCTATTTAGGTGTCATCAATTGTCACCAAAGTACAGATTTTTAGTAAAATCATTTGAGTTTTGTACAGTGGTGTTTGAGATGTTGAGAATCAATGGAACAGATTTCAATACACAGCCAGGATGCTTAATGCAGCTAAGCACTTTTGCAGCTTATTTCTACAAATAATTTCTATTTATTTTCCTTTTTTTTAAATAAACACTGTTTGCACATAAACTTAATGAAAGGAATGATCTTACAATTTCAGGTAAATACCATTCAAACACTTTCAACCATGAGGTGTTCAATATCTTGGAGAGAGAAACTGATCAAATTGAGGGTATGCAATACAAAAGTAGGTGAAAGTAAAATGGTAAAGATTTCCCTGCCATCATGGCACCTAACATTAGATGTTTGCCAAAGAGGGCAGCCATTTGGGAGAGCACAACCAGAAATTGTTCCAATGAAAATATCTTTGAAAAGAAAATGAGGCATGCTAACTGCTTAGCTTAGTTTGTAGTGATGTGGTAGATAACTCAAACACTAAATACATGTACATGTATTAAAAAGACTAAAACAATTAACCCTCTACACATAAAATCGTGAACTCATACATGTAGAAGAGGATGTGAGGGAAATAGATGTAGAAGATAAATCATTTTATTCACCAATCTTGTGTTTGTGAAAACTCATCATCATCATCAGCATCACCATGCTCATGCATACCATCACTATACTGTGCAATATAGTCTATACACTTTGTTCCTGCTAACTGATTTAAAGATGGCATGATCTCTGACCTTTGACCCTTGCTATCTCTGACCTTCAGACAACCTTGAGAACCCATTGTGAAACCTACATCTTGTGATGAGTCCTCTAATGATGTGATATTTGACCGCTGACTCTTGCTATCTCTGACCTTCAAACAACCTTGAGAACCCATTGTGAAACCTACATGTACATCTTGTGATGAGTCCTCTGATGATGTGATATTTGACTGCTGACTCTTGCTATCTCTGACCTTCAAACAACCTTGAGAACCCATCGTGAAACCTACATCTTGTGATGAGTCCTCTGATGATGTGATATTTGAACTATGACTCTTGCTATCTCTGACCTTCAAACAACCTTGAGAACCCATTGTAAGAGCTACATCTTGTGATGAGTCCTCTGATGATGTGATATTTGAACTATGACTCTTGCTATCTCTGACCTTCAAACAACCTTGAGAACCCATTGTGAAACCTACATCTTGTGATGAGTCCTCTGATGATGTGATATTTGAACTATGACTCTTGCTATCTCTGACCTTCAAACAACCTTGAGAACCCATTGTGAAACCTACATCTTGTAATGAGTCCTCTGATGATGTGATATTTGAACTATGACTCTTGCTATCTCTGACCTTCAAACAACCTTGAGAACCCATCGTGAAACCTACATCTTGTGATGAGTCCTCTGATGATGTGATATTTGACTGCTGACTCTTGCTATCTCTGACCTTCAAACAACCTTGAGAACCCATCGTGAAACCTACATCTTGTGATGAGTCCTCTGATGATGTGATATTTGAACTATGACTCTTGCTATCTCTGACCTTCAAACAACCTTGAGAACCCATTGTGAAACCTACATCTTGTGATGAGTCCTCTGATGATGTGATATTTGAACTATGACTCTTGCTATCTCTGACCTTCAAACAACCTTGAGAACCCATTGTGAAACCTACATCTTGTAATGAGTCCTCTGATGATGTGATATTTGACCGCTGACTCTTGCTATCTCTAACCTTCAGACAACCTTGTGAAGTTTGAGAACCCATTGTAAAGGCTACATCTTGATTTGAGTCGTTAAGCAATGGTGTTGAAGAGTCATGAATACAATCTTGTGTGGAAGACAGTTCAGAATGAACGGCACCAATTTCCTGCGTATCAATGCTGTCATTTTCAACACAACTTGATTGTTTCAATTCCAAACATCCCTGAGTTCCTATAGTAAATGTGATGTCTTCTGATGCTTCATTGATTCTGGATTCACAAAGCTCTTGTGAAAAGTCTTCAGTAACTCTGGGGGTATCCTGAATACTCTGGGAATGCAGAGAGTCTGGAACGCCATCTGACTTGGCAGACAGTTCAGAATTAGCCATACATGTAAGTGTATTGAAGCACTCCTGCGTATTACTGATATCAGGGCCAATGTGTCTCTTTGTGTTTGATCGCTTGACCTTCAAGCATCCTTGAGACCCCATGGTAAAAGTGACATTTTCTGACTCTTCCCTCTCAACAAAGTCACAAAACACTGATGCATTAGGTGTTTCAGATTTAGGAATATCCTGAGACCTCTGAAAGTCGTTGTGAGACTCCATGCCCTTGGTCAAAAAGACTTTTACAAAGTTATTGGCATCTCGTCTGGACCTGGAATATGTTGAATCTGAAATATCATCAGGCTTAGTGGACACCATGTCGAGAAGAACATCAGATTCTTCTGCAACAGTCTTTAAGCACTCCTGTGTACTAGTATCAAAAGTATCGTAGTCAACATCTTGTCTTGTCTTTGATCCTTTCACCTTCAAGCAACCCTGTGTTCCCATCATAAAAGTGATATCTTCTGCTTCTTCATCGTCACTGGAGATTCGGGGAATATCCTGAGAAATCTGAAACAGCTCATTGGAGTTCAAATCTTGTGAAGACAAAGGGATGTCTGTTTCTCTGGCGTTGTGCGGCGGAGTTGTTTCGTATTTATCAATCTTAGATGCCCGGTAAATTGAATGGGGTTCACTTTCATTAAAATGAGTCTTGGATATTGCACTTGAAGATTCTGCTTCGTTATTCTGTCGACTCTTGAAAGATGTTGTGTTTTCTAGTGTTCGTTGTTTTGGGAGCTCTGATACAGATCTCTTATTCCTCGCTTTGCTTGTCGGCTTGGAAATACCTCCTGATGACGATGAAGCTTTAGAAGCAGCGTTTTCTTTGCCCTTTGCTGGAAAACAAACACAAAAGGCGCACACAAATTTACTTTTATCATCGTCATTGACAAAGGACAAAATTTCCATTGATATTTGATTAGATTGCAGGTATATTCCTTAACATTTTACTTGAGTTGTCAGCTGGACTGGTTAGACGAAAAGTTGGGTTATCAAATTCAGCGTTTGGAGCTTACACAGTAAATTTACATGAACAAAAATGAAAATATCTTTCTACACAGGACAAGTCGGTGGAACGGAAGGAACGGATGTTGGATTTGAGCTTAAGCTACGCCTTGAAATGGTTCCACATTTCTCAAATTCTTTTCATGTGCTAAAGATCATGAATTGTATGTGTCAAATACCAGGTGTACCCACCCATGTACAGGAGAATGTGATCCACCTGTTTCTCCTCCTTCACAATCCAACACATTATTTTTAGTGCATCTAAGATTTTCAATCTTAAATGCCGGTCCTCACTTGAGTTGTTCTCTATCTTGTTTTTTTCTTCTCTGTATAAAATGCTTTGCTTTGTATTGTCTTGTTTTGTTTGGCTAGATTTTACTGTATACTTGAATGATGTACATCTTCATTCTTTTTCTAAACTTTGAACATTACATATCCAGAGGTGTCATTTATTCAGGTCTTGACTCATCTACTTTCATTTCTTGATACTTTTAAATATGTTGTTTAGAGGAGCTTACTGAAATGCATTGCAGTGGTATAAATACTTTTGCAATTAGTGGTGGGTTACTCTCTAAACATTGCTAGATTGACTGAACTATATGGTATCGTATATATTCAATGTGCAAAAATACACATGCAGAAGCTCAATGAGTTAACATCTACAATGTGAATAGATATAAGGGGTAAAAGCAGCAGCCAGCATCTAGGGATGGCATTCATACCTGATTTTGGAGCAAAGAAGTGTTTGATGTCTGTTTGTTTGGTTCCAGCTTTGACCGGTTGAGATGAGAGGATGACATCAGAGAAATTTGTGATTGGTCTGAACAATCTCTGCCTCTTTGCTGCTGGTGTCTGCATAGGGAAAAAGAAGAAAGTGTTCACATTAACTAAACATTGAGAGACAGCCCATCAGAATTTGACATTTCAAAGTGTAGTTGTTGATAGCAACATACCAGAAATATTGTAAATTTTTCAAAATTTCAAGGACCAAAAAAAGAAAGAAAAAGTGCTTACTATCCCCCCCCCCCCCCCCCTCCCCCCACACTGAGCGAATTACCGGCCAGCGCGATTTTCAAAAAATTTTGGGAGCAAAAGAAAATTAATGCTCACTACTCCCCCCCCCCTCCCCCCCCCCCCCCCCCCCCCCCCTCACTGAGCAAATTATCGGCCGGCACGATTATTTCAGCACACTAAATTTCAAATCGATTTCAAATTTGAGCCCCCACCCCTTAGAAATCCTGTATCCGCGCCTGGCTCTGGTGTAAGTAAAAAAAACATTACAAAACTCAGACCTCCAAGTTCTCTGTGTAATTTTCATCAGGATCTACATCTAAACAACTCAAAAGACGTACCATGCGAGTCATTTGTAGGAAAAGGTTAATGAACTTACTTGTTCCTTCTTTTCTGCCGTACTCAGCCACACATCACATTGTTCTTGTTGGTGAAGAACTGGACGTTGCTTTCTTTTCCCCATTTTCCAATGGTCAGTGATGGCAAAGTTCCAAATTTACAAATTTAGCAACCTTCCCTGTTGTAGCTGTTCATTCAAATCTGTATAATGAGAACAGTGTAAGAAAAATCAGCAGCGGCACCTATCACGCCTGTCCGACAATAAGGATCGTCCGCATAAACAAGGATCATCTTCATAAACTTGGACGGACTCATCTTAAACAAATTTTGCAGACATTTCATAGGGTCTAGATCTATCATCTTGTCTCCTAGGACTAGATCTAGATCTATTTCAGATCCGCACGTTTGCGATGCGAAAAACGGATTCCGCAAGGATTTTTTAATAAGGTGTCATCAATTGTCACGAAAGTACCGATTTTGAGTGAAATCAGTTGAGTTTTGTACGGTGGTGTTTTAAATGTTGAGAATCAAAAGCACAGCTTTTAATTCACAGCCAGGATAGTAATGCACCTAGTATGTGTGCAGCTATATGTGTAGATCTACTACTAGATCTACTACTTGTAGATCTACATGGAGCTCGAGTGCGAGTTCTTGTTTATCTTAAACG